>MU274917.1:445880-465500 GCA_022160335.1 Irpex rosettiformis | reverse complement strand
CCCGCTAGACCGAGTCGATGGCCTGGCCCGTGATTGGGTAGGGGAGCCATAGGGTAAGCGTCTGTGTCCACGTCTGATGCGTCTGCGTCTTGGCTGTGTAGGCTTCCTGCTAGCTGTATAAGGGAGGGGGCGGTGGTTAGTTTTGTGTTGGGGGGAGTTGGAAAGAAGGGATGCCGGAGGAAAACGAAGGGAGGGAGGGAAGAAGAAAGGAGAGAAAAAACCCACCTCACCACTCTTCAAATCCTCCTCAACACCAGCAAAATCAACTTCCCTCTCCGTAGCAGTGCTAATATGAACAACAGTCGACCCCGCCAACGTCTCGTCCTGTCCTCCTCCTACCCCTCCTACCCCACCACCACCACCACCGCCACCAGGACGACTTCCTATACCGGAGATGAAGCTCCTGCCACCCCGAGATGTGAGTTTGCTGAAGGAAGTGGAAGAGTAGCCTGCGCTTGATTCTTGGTCGTGGCGGGAGGAGGGGGAGGAGGTTGCGCGGCGGGAGTTGAGGGATGTCATGAGTGCGTTGGAGTAGATTTTCGCGAGGGCGCATGCGCTGATTGACGTGAGTGAGAATGCGGAATTTTAAAAAAAGAGGTAAAGAGGAGAAGAGAAGTGAGAACGTACAAGAACAAATGCAAGTTGGTCGTGGACAGGGCTTGGAACATGATTAATTCCAAGATGGCGCAGGCGGCTGTGATGACGCCTGTTTCGACTGTGAGACGGATGAGACGGTTGATCATGAGTTGGGTGCCGTGGAGTTTGTTGCGGCGGATGGTGAATAGCTGTGGGAGGGGGAGGGGTGCAGAGACGGGTAAGAAAGATGAAGTTAAAAATAAAACCCCGGCGAGATGGAACGCACAAAGTAGAGCATGCAAACTGCGATGATGATATCCGCACCGGCGGCCCCTCCGAGCCAGCATATCGTCCTACGATAAAGAGTGTGAAGTCTGCTAACATCTTCGAGTGTTGCGCTCTAGTGTAAAGAGAGGATGAGTGTCGGGATAAAATTACCATGTAGAGCAACTTACGGCGGCAGTGATGGAGATTGCGGCACAACATTGCATCAAGGCGACGAGGATGATGAAAATAGGCAACACCCTCCACTGACTCAACACCCAAATCCTCCAAGCGTAAAATCCTTGTACCCATGCAGCGACTGATTGTTGTTGTTTAGGGGGGGGGTTGAAAATCAGGATTCGAGGATCTACTGTTTGTTGATCAGGGGGGGAGAAAACTTACTGATACCAGTGACGATCGGGATGGAGGTGAACGCCCAGTTGAGTTTTCCGAGTGCACTGGGTCGACCCCAGCCTGTGACCAAGGAGTAGTAGCCTAGTGCGGCGATGATGATGGATTGGAGGATGTCGAGGAGGAATATGCCGTATACCGTGACTTTGATGTAGATGTTGTCTTTGTAGCGGGAGGAGTAGGTGTCTGAGGTGGGGGGGAGGGATGATTGAGAAGGATAATCGGATGATGTGAGATGAGGGAACGTACAGAGTTGCATGACGGATATGCCGAAGAGGAGAAAGGCGGCCAGGACACCTGCATACTGTTAAACGTTGGTGTGATGAGCAGTGGTAGTAGAAGGATTGTGCAGACATACCGTAGGCCCCAATCTACGAAAGACATGATGAGTGAGGAAGTTGCTTTGAAAGACGAGAGAGAGACATACAGTAGCAGGGTCTGTTCGTCCACCTGAGGGTCATCCCGTCTGACGCTTGCTAGGATCATGGCCGGTGATGAGGAGGTGATAGACTGACGGATGATGATTATAATGTCAGATATAAACACTGTTGTGGAATACATTACCTGGGGGGAAAGATAGCGTCAAGGGCAAGGGACGGAGAGGGGGCGAGACATTGCCGAATGCTTTAAGCAAAGACTCACGACGCAAAGTACGAGCGGTCCGCCCATCAAAGCATCACCTCGCGACATTTGAGCACACTGGCAGACGCTGTTATTACCAGCGTATAATTAGAAATCTCAGAGGCAGACAAGTCTCACCTGGGTTGTGGCGCAACAAGCATCCCAACAATTTGCACAGGAAGTGGTGATTTCTCATGCAAATTGTTGATACACTTTGTGCACTCTCTTGGTATCAGTGTTGGACAAGTCGCCGCCGCAAGTCGCCGCCGACTGATAATCCTGTTTGACACGATGTCCATCGGATCTGATTCGTTTCTTTTCCAAGGATGGAATTCAATTCTGTGCGTGCGTGGGTGCGTGGCAGGAGCCCACCGGCGAGCCCGGACGTACTAGAGACAAGGTTCGCTGCAGTTGTCAGCATTTGCTTCACCGCTGATAGGTGTCACTAGGTGTCACTCACTCGCCGCCGCCGCGTGACCCATGTTGCAGTCAACTGGGTCAATGTTTCCCATGCTGGTCACACACTGCCCTTTGAGCGCTTGATCACCTTTGTCAGATCAAAACTGGTCGCCTTCGTGGCGTTCCTCTGATGGGCCGCGGTGGTCGACCACTCTTCTACTCTGAGTCAACGCCCCTGGTTGTGATAGCTGTGATGACTATTGAATAAACTTGGGATCACTCGAAACCACTTGAAATCACTTGAAACCTCGCGCAAGACTCGGTCTCGGTCATAGACGTGGGCATCAGCGCAGCTCACAACATACGCACACACCGTATTCGCCGACAGAACGGTATTCCTCTGCTATCAGGGCACACTACTACTCAGCTGGAAAAAGACAGCGTGGCTACCGACTGAGCTACCATGGCCGACTGAGCTACCATGGCACTTCAAAACACTTCCAATCGTTCTACTCGGCCGATAACCTGCCCCAATGGTAGACACCCTCTGCATCTATCATTCCGAAGGAGATGCCTGTGTGTCTCTCTACTTGATCTCCTGTGAACTCTCTCCTATACGCACTTGTCAACAGCTTACGAAAATGATACTTGATCATCACCGCCATCTCTTGCATTCTCAGCGTACTCTACTTCCATTCTCAGCGTACTCTACCTCCATTCAGCGATGCAAACAACCCAAGTTACCCCCTCTTGCCAAATCACCCGTCATCACCGCAAGAACATCGAATGTCTCCACCTAGGCCAAGCTTACCGGCCCGTAACAAGCTAATTTCATAGTCTCTTCAAACTCTATCCCCTCTACACAGATAATATACTACCAATCCTCGTATGCATCACCGCCCTCCACCTAGAATCATGATTATATCTCTATCACTGAAATTGGAAGCTCCCACAAACTACCTTGAACGTCTATCACACCCTACCACCCCACCACTATATTACCACCCCCTTTCTCCTCAACTCAACTCCCTCAGTGTGCCCTTGTCACCTATCGGGTTCACAACCTTCAACTTTGCACCACTGCTACTAGCACTACATCCACCATGAGCACTGCCGACATCCAAGACGTCGCAGGCAAGACCTTTGACTACATCATCGTCGGTCAGTCTTTCCTCCCCCAATTCCACCTCGCAATCTAATCTAATCTCACCTCCTTGTCCCAGGTGGCGGTGTACGTCCCCCCTATCGCCCCTCCTTCTTTTTCATTAATAACAAAGCTTTACTAGACCGCGGGTCTGACACTCGCTGCCCGTCTCACCGAGGACCCTGCGAAATCCGTCCTCGTACTCGAGGCAGGTGAAGCTCACCTCGATAACAAGGATATCCGTACGTTCCTCCTCTCTCTCCTCGTTTGAATAAAATCCTTAAACGTCATCGTATAGTGGCCGTGCAGGCTTATGGCTCTCACTTTGGCAACCCCGCCTATGCTTATAGGCACAAATGGGTACGTCCTCGCCAGATTTTCTTTCCCACCAGTCGTCCCACTTACATACCATCTCCAGATCACGCAGAAACACGCCGCAGATCGTGAAGGTACTTGGGAGCGGTACGTTCCCCTTCGCCCTTTCTCGCCATAAACCACTCACTCACTCACCCATTATAATCGAACAGTGGGAAGGGACTCGGTGGCTCCTCCGGGATCAACTTCCTAGCTTGGTACAGGCCTCCCGCCAAGGATATCGACGGTACATCTCTAACGTCTCGTTCACACCTACCATATCATACTAATCCCCCTCTCCTCATACAGACTGGCAAACCCTAGGCAACCCCAACTGGACATTCTCCAACTACCTCACCCGCGTCACCCGCGTCGAAGGTCTCACAGACCCCCGTCCCGAAGTCGCTGCTAGGAATTACATCGACACCAAGGGTTGGACTGTGGGGAGGGATGGACCGTTGCAGGTGTCGTATCCGAGGAATGTGTCGGAGGGGGAGTCGAGGGTTATGGATGTGAGTTGCTTTTTTTTAATAATTATGTTTATTTTTGGGGGGCAGAAAGTCTAAGGCTTTTGTGGCTGTGTAGACGTTCCATAAAGCTGGGTTCAAGAAGAATCTTACCCCTGTAAGTCCCCACCTCACACATCTTCCTTCTCGAGTCTCTTCTAAACGATGATTCATTCGTGGTGGGGTAGTACAACGGTGATGTAAGTCTACTCTCCTCTCCATTTCGTTGTTTAGTATGTTCACCGCCTTGATCATTTATAGCCGACGGGATATTTTATCAACCTCACCTCGCGAGACCCAAAGACGAACACGCGTTCGTATGCTACAACCGTACGTCCCTCCTCCTTCTCCCCTTCCTCCTTCCCTCCTTTCCTTCTTCACCACTCACCCAAACTCACATAAACTCCAGGCATTCTACCAACCCAACGCCTCCCGCCCCAACCTCACCGTCCTCGTCACCGCCGTCACCCGCCGCGTCCTACTGAGCGACGTAGACGCCAACGAAGAAGTCACCGCTAAAGGCGTAGAGTTCGATTATGGGGGCAAGGTGTATGAGGCGTATGCTGGGAAGGAGGTGGTTTTGACTGCTGGGTGGGTTTTTCTTGTTCTTCCTTCCTCCCTGCTTTCCTCCTTCTCTCCCTCCCCCTGCTTTCCTCCCTCCCTCCTTCTCTCCTTCCCTGCTTTCCTCCCTCCCCCTCTTTCTCCGTGCTTTCCCCCTCTGCACCCCCAAGACTTTTCGGCTGACGCTAACTATCCACAAATAGAACCCTCTCGACCCCGCACATCCTCGAAGTCTCTGGTATAGGCCGCCGCGACGTCCTCACCAGGATCGGGGTTCCTGTCAAGGTCGAGTTGCCCGGTGTGGGTGAGAACATCCAGGAGCATATCTTTGTGGCGTTTTCGTTCAGTACGTCTTCCTTCCTCTCCTCCTCTTTTTTTTTCTACTCACTCACTCACTCACTCACCCGCTCGCTCGCTCACTCACTCACCCACCCACCCGCTCGCTCGCTCGCTCACTCGCCACCAACAGAAATCAAAGACTCCGCCCCGATGCAAACCCTCGACATCCTCCGCGACCCCGCCATCCTCGCCGAGCACCTCCGTCTTGAAAAAGAAGGCAAGGGGCTCTTCCACGAAGGGTGTATCGGGTGTGGACACTCTACCCTCGCGGATTTGACTTCCCCATCTAAAGCCGCTGAGCTCCATGCGCGGATCGTCAAGTTGCGCGAGGGGGTTGAGGAGGAGGTTCGCAAGTTGGAGAAGGAGGTGGAGAGGAAGGGGGATGTGGAGGTGAAGAAGGGGTTGGTGGAGCAGTATAAACTGTTGGAGAAGAGGTATAGTCCGGTTTCTGGAGAGGGGTCGCCGAGTTTCCAGTGGATCCATTTTGCGTCGTTTTTCTCTGCTCCGAGTGAGTTTCTCTCCTTCTCTCTCTCCTTCCTTCTCCTTGACTTCTCTCGATGGAAGTTGAACGCTAACAAAGATCTCTTTTTGGCTGGATTTTCTCGGTAGATATGCCCAAGCCTGGCGAACAATACATCTCGTTGATGATGGTTATGAACCACCCTCTCTCTAGGGGCACCATCGTACGTCTCTCCCATCTCTAACCTCTCACTATCAACACTCACCCACGGTACTATAGCACTCTGTCTCTAGCGACCCAAGCGTCGCACCAGAGATCGACCCGAGGTACTTTAGCGTCGACATCGGTAAGCCCCTCCCCTCCCCTCTTCCTTCCCTCTTTCTCTATCCAAAAGGCTATTGCTAATCCAACCAACACACATGTACGTAGATGTGGACCTCATCTACGAACAATTCCTCCTCACGCGCAAGATCGCGTCGCTTTCGCCTCTGGCGGACATGATCGAGAGCGAGCTGAACCCTGGTCCGGAGGTGCAGAGTGAGGCGGAGGCGAAGGATTGGATTCGGAAGACGTTTTCTACTATTTTCCGTGAGCTTTTCTTTCCCTCTCTCCTCCCTCTCTCCCTCCTTTCCCTTCCTTCCACTCTCCTACCCTTCCTTCCGCTCAGGAAGAATCCATCGCTACAGGAAGACCTCATCGCTAACTCCACCCTCAATTTTTTTGAATGGAAAATCAGACACCGCCGGCGCATGCTCCATGCTCCCCAAAGACAAGGGAGGCGTCGTCTCGCCCGAGTTGAAGGTGTACGGAACCAAGAATCTGAGGATCGCGGATCTGTCCGTCGTCCCGTTGCATGTGGGCGCGAACACGCAATGTACGTCCTCCCGCTCTCTCTCTCCCTCTCTCTCTCTCTCTTTTTGGTGTTTTTTGGTTCCATGGTCTTCTCTTCGCTGTTTCTCGTTCTTCTTTTTGCTTGATCTCCGCGCACCACTCATCTCTTTGATCTCCTTACATCCCACCCATCTCTTTGATCTTCCTACACCCTACCCCCCTCCCGCCCCTACCCAACCCCCTTCCTGCCAAACGTCAAAAAACATCGGAACTGATTCATGACCATGTTTCATCCAGCTACGGCGTACGGGCTCGGTGAAATCGGTAAGCAGCATTATATTGAATATACCCGAGACATGGTACATTTGGAAGCTAACCACGCTGCTCGGTGTGTAGCTGCGGATATCATCAATGGTAAATGGCCTTCTGCATGATTTCCAGCACCGGTCAAATGGTTCAAGGACTCGGAGCTGAGATTCCGAAAGTGAAGAAAGGTGAAACAATGTTTTGTTTGAATAGGAATACGCAATGATAGGTTCTTGTGTCGTGGTATCGTGTGTACCGTTTTTGATATGTTGTACGAGTATACATATTCAGAATGATGATGATGATGATGGACTGGAACGTACAACCGTGACTGAAGTGCCTGAACTCGGGCCATGTCAGTGTCATCCAAAGCAAGAGTACCTGGCTCGCTATTGAATACTTTGATTTGTTTACTTTGACCGATCAGCAAACGATGATGTGAGTTCTGGTCTTCGTTGTGTGAGAGCATCAGGTGTTGTTGTACCTGAGAGTTATGAATGTCTTTGTCATAGCCGTATACTGTATTGAAGTTCTAGATTAATCCCTTGCAAGGACGTAAGTACAGTATGCATATATGATTGATGATATCATGTCAAAGGGTAAATCGGTATCGTCGGCCCCCACGCGAGGCGACTTACGACGTACACGCGCTTATCATAGGACGTTTTGAACACTTGTACATCCACTCCCTCGTTCGAAACATAGTGCAAGAGTAAATTGTGCTGCGCTCTGTGGGGTTTTGAAGTTTGAAGTTTGACTTACTTTGGCTTGGTAGACGTGAGCTAGCACGCCTATGTCGCCATTCAAGATACGATTAAGTCAACCCGCAGATCCAATTAATACTGAGAGGCGACATCCACGGAGCAAGAAGCGCAATGCATGGCTGTGCACCAGGCAAGTTCTTCCTCTTCCTCTCCAGACCTTCGTCTTCGAACTCTCACAAAGATATGTGTTTTTCTTTCCATAAAGATGAGATCCAGGTTCACACACCACGGTCGCCCGGTGCGGTGGGGAGGGGGCTCGGGGTCCGAGTCGGCGTTCTCTCCAAAGATGAACTTGGATGTCTCCCCTGAGTCATGGGTTGCACAAGACGTTTTGGACCTGGTGATGGAGGTGGTTTTGATGGACTAGGCTGGCGCTGCATGTCAGACCTCGAGTCGAGTTACGAGGATGATGGGTAGCTACGGGCCTACGACCAGCGGGACACGGTGCTACTAGGAACGCCTCTCTCTTCCCTCAGCCTCTTTCTACAACGGCTGGGCCATCTCGAGACTCGTCTTATCATCATCATCACGCTTGAGAACTGTACCTCTCTGTCAAGTGCAGCCGCTACCGCCGACGACCTGCCGTCTATTATTAGTAGGCGTGGGTATGATGGTCGTGTTGTTCCTCCTCCCCTTCTTTCCCTCTCCTTCCCTTCATTCACTGCGCTCTCTTTTAAAGAGCGAGAACAACACGATCTCTTTCTTGGTCTCATAGCTTCTTCTCTAGTGTGGTCAACGGTCCTTCTTGATTCCCTTGTTGCGCAGTGACCCATCTTTTTTAACACTGATGGCCATTCGCAACACTCTCGCTGGTAGCCTCGCGATCGCCGCGTGCGTCATACCCGCCGCATTTGCTGCTATCCTTCAAAGCCCAACGCAACTCTCCTCAAAAAAGAGTTATGATTATATCATTGTTGGCGGTGAGTTCTTCCTTTTGATTCTATCATGGCCGCATATTGATAATCATCATCTGACAATGCTTCAAAGGTGGAGCTGGAGGCTCTGTACTTGCTAATCGTCTCACAGAGGATAATTACACTAATGTCCTCCTAATCGAGGCTGGTTCGAGGTAATCATCATTCTCGCTCCCGACAACAATGAATATAGACGTTAATGATCTTTTTACTAGCGATTATAAGAACCTGAATATCGCCGTACCGCAATTGGCTGCGGCACTCGCCAGGTCTGAATTCGTGAGTCGATACCTCGTTCTCCGTTGTTTGATAGGTATGCAAACTGACCAATGGGGTGTCATACTAGGATTGGAACTTTACAACTGCTGGTCAACCCGGTTTGAATGGGCGGTCTATCCCATATCAACGTGGTCATGTATTGGGTGGGTCAACAGCAGTCAGTAAGTAACATTTTTCAGTTCCCGCTTTATGCAAGCTTATTTGACCTTGTGCGATAGACTATATGGCTTTTAATACGGGTTCCAGGGACGATTGGGACCGGTGGGCGAATGTCACGGGCGATTCAGGTTGGGGATTCGACAACATCGTGAAGTATATTAAAAAGGTTTGTCCTTCAACGCAAGTCTATTGGAACTCCTAGTTAACTTCTTTGTTTGAATTATAGATGGAAAATTTCGTCCCTCCTCTTGATGGTCGTAACATCAGCGACGAGGTTGATGTTAGTATTCACGGTCATTCCGGTAAGGTCTTCAGAGATTACGGCGGCTTGCTATAAAACTTAATCCACCATTCACAGGACCTCTTCACATCAGTGTTTCTGGTGCCAAAGTTGCTACTGATGACCGCGTGATCAACACTACACGAGAGCTCCCATCCGAATTCCCCTTCAACCTCGATCAGAACTCTGGTGATTCGCTCGGCATAGGTTCGTTCTCTTGTTCCTTGTAATCTTCTACGATGATCAACTCACGACGTGATCACGTTATAGGGTGGACCCAAGTTACGGTAAGAGACCCGGCCTTGGACTACGATACAAGTTATGGGTTGAACTGTTCTAATAATCATCACTACAGATTGCTGATGGAGAACGTCAAAGTGCCGCGCTCTCCTATCTCGACCCAATCCTCTCCCGGAAGAACCTCGACATTTTGGTCAACACGCAAGCTACCAAGGTTCTCCAAACTGGCGTCAGCGGCGGTAAGCCGGTCTTCCGGGGTGTACAGTTCTCCCAAGTGGGATCAGGTAAGGAGAACTCAAGAACTCAAGGTTTCAATGTGACTTATATTGGGGGGAAAACCAAACAGGCAAATTCACGACTTTGAAAGCAACTCGTGAAGTCATCTTGTCGGCTGGTGCCATCAAGACTCCTCATGTTCGTGAGTATCTTCCCAAAGTAGTTTCGTTACCAATAGTCTGCTGACATGAGAGGACTTCGTACACAGTCATGCTCTCTGGCATAGGCGACAGTTCCGAACTATCAAAGTTCAACGTCAGCACGATTGTCGATCTGCCAGACGTTGGCAAGAACTTGCAGGTATGTTCACATGACCGTTGTTACCTATTAACAACTAATATCTGCGTTTCTGTTCCGCTCGCTGCTAGGACCACCCGTTAGTTACCTCCCCATTCCGTGTTAACTCCACAGATACCCTGGACAACCTGAACAACGCGACGTTTGTTGCTGAACAGTTGGCATTGTGGCAGAAGAATAGGACTGGTGAACTTGGGGTTGCTACGGGGAGTCAATTGGGATGGCTCAGGTTGCCAGACAACTCGAGTATCTTTGAGACGGAGCCTGATCCCAGTGCTGGTCCTACGTCGGCGCATTTCGAGTTCATCCTCATCGTAAGTTTGTCTCTTGATGCAAAGAATGAAAGGATGCTGAGAGGGTTGTTTGTTGTGTAGGATTCGTTCATCGACTTCAGTGCACCGCCTCCCGGGAACTACTTCACAGGTTTCACCGTACTCGTATCTTCATCATCCCGTAAGCAGTCTCCACTCACTCATCAGACACTCACTCAACAAACCTTTCTTCTTTTTTCTTTCTTCCTTTCTTCAGGAGGCTACATCACACTCAACACCACCAACCCCTTCGACCCACCCTTCATCCAACCCTCCTTCCTCTCCACCCCCTTTGACATCTTCACCATGCGCGAATCTATCAAATCCATGCGCAGGTTCATGGCAGCACCCGCATGGGACGGATGGATTCTGAACGAATTCGGGTCCTTTGCGGCGGCGCAGACGGACGAGCAGATCGAAGAGTACGCAAGGAATACGACGGTGACGGTGAATCATGTGACGTGTACGGTGGGGATGGGTAAGACGGGGAGCAGTGGGCCTGGTACGGGGGCGTTGAATGCGGATTTGACGGTCAAGGGCACTGTGGGGTTGAGGGTGGTTGATGCGTCTGCGTTTGTGAGTGGTTTTTTCTCGCTTTCGTTGACTGTGGCAGGTTAGATGGTGCGTTTGCTGACTTGCTGGTGAATTTTTTCTCTCGCAGCCGTTCATACCCGCCGCGCACCCACAAGGCGTGACATACGCTCTTGCTGAAAGGGCCGCAGACCTTATTAAGGGTGTCTCGACCTGTTAAGTATTCCCTGCGTCGTCTTTACTTGGTATCTGTTGAAGACATGGATCATCATCTGGATCATTGAACTTTGGTTTTATTTCTTTCCGAGTGGCTGTATACGTTATCGTCGACACTAATCTTGTGTTCCCTGAGTGGACGGTGTTCGATCTTTACGGGAGGGGGTAGTAATTGTATGGAATTGTTGATACAAGTTCAAGTTAATGCTCATCCGAGGTCGTGATCATGCACGGTTGTGAAACTCAAACGAGAAAATGGGTACGTCGGTGATTGTCACAGAAATGGGAGAATACTTGCAGTGAGGAGGCCAGATAGGCTCTCCGTGAGTCTGTGACTACCTCGTGGTCATGAGATACCAGCTCACTATCGCTTACCAACACGAGGAATGTCTAATACGGGTACTGAGCTCCCAAGGGCTACCATCCAAACTGACGATTGCGGCGGTATATGGACCCAAAAAGCAAGAGCCTGCGCTAACGTCTGCCACACGGCAAGTCTTCTGGTCCGCGTAGTACAGATATGGAACTTGAAGGAACTTCTGTTTGCACTGACTCTCGCGGGGCTGTGCTCAACGCGGAGAATCAGAAATATGGATAGGAGTCTTTTAGTGGGTTCAAAGGATCAAGATGGAAGTTTGAACACGGCCCACGGCGAACTGTGACGAATGGGTATCGGTGTATAATTAACACCATGGGGATTCAATAGGCAGGGACTACGTGCACATGAGGCATGAGGCGTTGAGGTACGTGCGCGAAAGATTTATTATGCCACAGCTGCTCACATGCTTGACTCAAAGTAAACGATAGCTGCTATTCAAGTAGCACAGCTGGCAGCAGCAGCGCCTTCGCCTTTGTGGCATCGGTCTTAGCGCCCAACCATCATCGTGCACACCCCCGCGCGCTTCGCTCTTGACGGAATACTTCCACGGTGTTTCACCCGCACAGCCAGTTATTGGCTGCGGACACTCACACAACATCTACATCAAGATGCTCGTGCATACTAAACACTTATCGGCACGAAAAAAGTAAGTATTCGATTGTTAAACTTTCATATTTGGCACGCTCTCACAGGAGGTCTCCGTAGCCGCCACCCAGGATTCGATGAATCACGAAGGCTTCTTCAATCAAAGGTTCACGTTTGACGGTATTGGAGTCGGCCCCTGTTGGTGGGAACAACATTCCCAGTAATTCCCCGGAGGTCCGATGGGTGCTACCATTTCGCTATACTGTGCTTTGAAAACCAAATTATGGGTTATAAGTATACGGGCCCCGTGTAAGAACCACCTAGCTCGTGACTTGCTCTCCCTTGACGTTCCACTCCCCTTTCACGGGTGTTTCGTCCCTCAATTTCTAAACCCAGTAAGGATACGTTCGTCGATTTCTCTCAGCCACATGTGGTTTTTGACATACGGTTTCTAGCTCTAGCGACACAGAAAAATGCTTGTCGCGACTACTCACAACGGGGCGGACGTTCTTGGCACCGATCTGGGGGTAGACACCCTCCCACCGACGGTCTGGGACCATCTTCTCTGCGTAGCTGCCAACGATCTAGACAGGGAAACGGCGTTGATATTGCAGCGCTTGGGGGCTGCTGGCGACGAAATCAAGCTCAGGAGTGTTACATGGCGGCAATTGTTGATTGCGGTCCATGCGCGAGCGACAGAGTTGACCAAGCTGACTGGGTCTCCATCTCGACAGATTGGCGACGCGCCTTTCGTCGTCGGTCTTCTTGGTCATAGTGGATATCAGTACTTTCTCACGTGGTTGGCATTGTTTATGCTACGGTGGACGGTAAGTGAAAGGTTTAGCTTTCGTTAAGCTTGTTGACAGTACTGAAGTACGTGTGCAGCCCCTCCTCATCTCCATTCAGAACTCAACTGAAGCGGTCGCTCATCTTCTCAAAGCGACAAATGCATCGTGTTTACTCCTAGACAATGCCCTCGAAGAGCGATATCATAACTTACCTACAGACTCCGCCCGTCGGGTCCTCTTTTCAAGTTCAACTGCCTCTGCGATGAGCACCCCTCAAGAAAGCCCTGGTCAGATCGAAGAGTTGCTTCATAACGTTGAACTACTGTATGGTGGATGGAACGCCGAAGAGCTGAGGCAGGAGGCGGATCGGACTTGTATGTTTGTGCATACGTCTGGTTCTACAGGTGAGGATGGTCTCGATGACAGCTGCACTGAGTTGAGTACATCTTGTTGACGTCGAAACAAAAACAGGTCATCCAAAGCCCATTACATGGACGCACTCTTTCATGGTAGGATTGTTCAAGCAAGCTCGTGGTGATTACATGGGCGGGCGAGGACGAGTGATGTATACGCCACTTCCGATATATCATGTATGGCTTTTTACCCACGCAGAGATTTTTCACTGCTAACTTGGCATGGTGTACACTAGGCAGCCGGAATCACTATGGTACGCTCCACCCTAAACCCTTCTACCCCACTTTTCAAGAAATCTGAGCTACCACTGTTGTTTCCTGCTAGACTTTGCCCGTGATGGCTGGCTACGGAGGCGTCGCGGCGCTGGTAGATCCTTACCAAGCAATCTCAGCAGACTCCGTCATGCAGCATCTCAGGGCCCTCGGTCCAAGACACCCTGATATTTTCATAAATCCGAGTTTACTGGAAGATATTGTGGAAGCGCTGGGGTTATCAGAGGCGCTGGTACGTCTGGTTTTCCATTACAGTGGCTCTAACACGAGGACACCACTGACGATTGTTTCGAATCTCGCAGGAGTTCTTGCGCATACCTAACACGATCCTATGTGGAGGCGCACCGCTGAGACCTGATGTTGGTAATAAACTAGCCTATGGGGGTGCCCGGTTGCTCACATACGGGGGAACGTGAGTAGCACTCTTCTTTAGCTATGAGGCTGCCCTTATTTACCACATTCCTTTCCACTTGTTAGCACGGAGATAGGTATCTTTGCCTCGCCTGTCTTCGAACCAACTCGAGATCCCGCAGACTGGCAATATTTGCGAATCTCCTCTGGATATGAGTTCAATTTCACGCCCTTTGACGATAAACATCCTGAGCAAGGATATCAGCTAGTCTTGTCTGTATGTGCACAGTTTAAATCGTCTTTTTTTGCTGACACTCATTTCTTGTATGAAGCCCAAGGTTGTTGTTCCTGCGGTAATCAATAACGAGAACCCTCGAGGATTCCTGACATCTGACCTCTGGCTGCCTCATCCAAGTCGCCCGGATTTATGGAAGATTGGAGGACGTTTAGATGATACAGTGAGTCGCTAGATTACGCTCTTCGTCATTCGTCGTTCACCTGAAACAATAGGTTGTACTGAGCAATGGGGAGAAAGTAAACGGACAGCAGCTAGGTGCGCATCAGCTTGCTAATATTCATCATCACCCTTTCGTCCAAGGCTCACGTAGTCTCTAGATGGCCTTCTGAATGCCTCACCCGACATATCATGTCCTGTTATCTTCGGAAATGGAAGGTTCCTTTGTGGCGTTCTCTTGAGACCTCCAGCCGAATACCCATCGGTTGTCGACGACGATGCCGCTAAGAATACATATTTGGAGAAAGTATGGTCTTATATTGAAGATCGCGTAAACCCAGTGGTCCCTCGCCACTCGCGAATACTACAGCCCCTCATACTCCTCGAATCACCCTCCAAACCATTCCAGCTCACAGACAAAAGGACCGTCAAGAAGAAAGCCACTTTAGACCTTTATCGCGAAGAGATCGAACAAGCCTACCAAACTGTGGAACAAGGTCAACTTGGATCCAACAATATCATCGCACCCGTGTTCTCGGATATCACATCCGTCACCGCGTTCATCAGAACTCTCGTTTCTACGTCTCTTGGTCGTAACATCGGCGACGACGACGATTTCTTCAATTCCGGGCTAGACTCGCTGTTAGCGATGAAGCTGAGGTTTTCCATTACCTCGGCTCTCAAGGCGGACGACAAGTCTCAGGTCCATATTCCCCGGAACGTCGTCTATGCTCATTCGACTACTTCGTCGCTGGCACTTTACCTTTGGTCAGTCACTGCTGTCACAGAAAACCGAGAGGATGGTGCGTTGGTCGAAGATGAAGGAAGGGACATGGTAGAGGATGTTGTCGCTAAATTGACGGCGGTTTTCCCGGAACGACCGCCGTTACTCGTATGTCCAGGAGCACAAGACGACGGTGATGTGTACATCGTGACTGGTTCCACGGGTTCGCTTGGGAGCACCTTTGTGTCTACACTTCTTCAGCAGTCTGTCGATGTGGTGAAGAAAGTATATCTGCTAAATCGTCCAAGTGGAAAAGCGACGGTGATGCAGAGACACAGGGAGTCTTTCGTGGAAAGAGGCCTCGACTTTGGGATACTAGAAAAATCTGCTGATAGTGGGAGGGCTGTCATGGTAGAGATGGGCGTATCTAAGGAGAAGCTGGGTATCAGTCCTGATACGTATACAGAGGTCAGTATACTCCCCCTCTCTCCTTGACAATTCAAAGCTCACTGTATTTTCCTTCAGATGTCGACAGAGGCTACACACATCGTCCATCTTGCCTGGCCAGTGACATTCACATATCACTTCAGATCGTTCATCCCTCAACTCCAAGGTCTCCGCGCTCTCATTGACCTCGCCCTACTCTCTCCTCACGCCCTCCCCCCTCGCCTAACATTCATATCGTCTATCATCGTAGGCAATGGACGTCTCGCTTCGGCTGATTCCACCGGCATACCAGAATCACCCATAACTTCAGTCGACTCTGCTTTGCCGCTCGGATACGCTCTGTCAAAGCTTGCAGCGGAGAAGATATTAGAAAAGGCCAGCTCTGTTACATCACTGCACGTTTCTGTTGTCCGTACGGGTCAGATCGCAGGATCGGTGGTGACTGGCGCGTGGAATAGGAGCGAGTACGTTCCAAGTGTGTTAAGGGCTTCGGTTCGTGCAGGTGTAGTTCCTAATAACCTATTCGACCAAGTGAGTCTTTGAAGCTATGACCGTCAATCTATCATGAGTAGACGCTGACTACTGCGATGATGCTTTTATCAGTACTGGCTTCCTCTGGAGCACGCATCGGAAGCTCTTTACGCTCTTACACAGGCCTCCATCATCCCCCAACTGGCATTCTATGGCCTCGAAAATGCCACATCCATCTCATGGGGATCGATTGTCGCCGCTCTACTAAGAACCCACCCCTCCTTACGTCTGATTTCTGCACCAGAGTGGTTCCAGCATATTCGAATGCTTCAAGATAACCAGGAGAATAGGGATGATCCTCTTATCGACGGTGCACTGCTCGAGTACATTGAAGACTTTTGCTATAAATGTCCTTTACCCAAACTTGCGACTACGCGTTTGGAGGGGATCTCGCCAAAGGTGGCGCAGTTGGTGAGGTTCGATTATAACGCGAACGAGGGGGTGGTGGAAAGTTATATTCGATATGCAGCTCGTGATTAAAGATGCCATTAACAATTGATACGCACACGATTGGAGATATGTAGTTTATGAATAAATGTGTAGCTTTTTTGTACTAAACGAAATTTATGTGAATAGATATCTAGTCTTATGTCGGAATCTCTCTCCCCTCGACTGTCAGTATGCTGCTTACCTCTCGAACATGGAGTACGACCTCAGGCTCTAAGATCCATTCCTTGATATTCATTGACAATATCGATCTTAGGATGTGGAATCCCATATATTTTGAGCCAATAATAAACATGTCAGTGAACATCCAGACCATCGCGCGTTATATACAATTTGAAATTTCAGGGCAGTTCAACAGAATTCGGCATAAATATTCCAGACAACGGCATATCGTGCATAGTGCTGAGAGACGGTCCATAGCAACCTTCAAATCACACGACGACTGAAAACATGCTTACTGACTAGTAATTGACACTGTCCAGTTCATATTCCTCAACCCGTATCGTAGAGTGCTGCACGCCTGACCGTCCGTAGGCATAGCCTCGAGATACTAGATGATTTGGCGCTGCAGCTTGGAAGGTTGTCAAAGTTTGTGCTTCGCTGGCCATGAACGACGTAGCATCTGACCATTCCTTGTGTGTAGCGACATCTTTGAGATTTAGGAGCAATCTACACCGGAGCAATCAGATTTTGCGTATGTCGTTGAACTGTGTTGGGAGATGGCCGGGCTTACCTTGAGAATGAAAGTACACGGAGGGTAAACGAGAAATGCACTCCGAGCATTCCTAGTGATTGCTAACCGGGATTTTACTTGAACGTGCGCTGTGACTCGGAAGTACCAGGGAAATGCTTACCGGCGTGATGTTCACCACGCGAGCGATCACCATGGCCTGCGGCGGAAATGTCTGCATATGCTTTCGAACGGTATGAATGCAGTCTTACCATGAAGAAGAGGAGTCCTAGAATAAAAGGAATTCAGTGGGACTTTCCCCCCGGAGTACCACTACGACTGACCGTCACGATACATGATCTGCATCAGTGGGATTTTTATTTCGACTTGTCGTAACTGCCAAATCTTTGCTGCTGTTAAAGCGAGTACCAAACAATCAAATATCATCTAAACAAGGTCAAGTTGTTGTTTGATATACTACAAAACGTTGAATTCTCACCACTAATGGCCAGGAGTAAGCGATAAGTCTTAGTAACGTAGCCTTACAGATATTGTCGGGTTGGACGTAGAAATCTGAAAACCAAATAAGATGCTCCACGAAAACCACGACCAAGCAGATAGATTAATCACGTACATGTCCCCTTTGCGGCGGAGTAGAGGAACAGTATGGCTGCTGTTGTCTCAGCCAACGCTCCAACCGTGAGTAGAAAAACTGCAACCCATTTGGTTCGATTCCAGAGAACGTAGACACGCATGGCAACCGGGACTAGGGAGAGACTATTAGTCCTGAGATCGATAGTAATCGCGTACGGCTCACTGTTCATGATCCCCATTGCATTCGCACTTTGTAAGGTCAGGTAAACTATAAAGGGAGTGAGCTGATATAGTAGGGAGTTTAGAGTGATGAGCGGCATACTCAAGGTCCAATCTTTGCAGCTTGCAATATTCATAGTATAAGTGCGGGAGCTAGACAAAACATATACTGCTAGAACTTCTTACGACTTTGAAACTATGTTAGTATAATTCATGAAAAAGTAAAGGCGAATGTCTAGCATAGCTCACCTTTTGATTTAGTTGAGCGGCAGATCCAGTCAGGGCTGTAATAGTATAAGCGTTAGTGTACTTGCAAGCATTTCCTATGGTCAATACTCACCATACAAGCTTATCCTGGCAAAAGAGACGTGTAATGTTAGCGTTGCACGTTGAGTAAGTAGTCCTGGTTCTTACGAAATGGCAATCGGAGTGCTTGATAACTCGTTATTAGTCGATCTCTTTGAGCCTGAGTTCGTGCCTGGGACTTACGTATATCGAATCTAAGGATCCAAATGAGCGGGCGTATGAATAAAGGGCGACCAGGCGACCAGCGACTCACCCAAAGAAATATTAACTTGGGGAGGGAGAACCGTGACCGCCATATTAGAGTATACTATAACAGGTGCAATATTAGTGCTCAAAATCGGACACAACAAACCAATAACTGGTGCAAGGTTAGTGCTCAAAATCGGATACAACAAGCCATGGCTAGAGTTGCCCACCTCCTTCTCTAACGTCAAGACTGCCAGTGTCGGCAATAGAATCAATATAGCGTTTTAAACACACTGTGGGGGTATGCCATACTCACCATGATCATACACAAGTGCAACGAATATCGCCACAGATGCATATTGAGCAGCATGGAGATTTTGGTAGGTGGCTTCGAGTGACTCGGGCATGAATATCTGAGGCGGTTAAGTTTGAACTCGAACGTGTTGGTGCTAGCAATATAGCTGTAGTGTAATAGTTTGTGATGTCTTCTTTCTCAATGTTTGCTGAGAGCTTTACATTCTAAAAAGGATACATATGATATTAGCTGTGAGTTTGGACACTGCAATGAGTACCGTGCATCTGTTGTCTTCAGCAGCGAATCCCGAGGCCATCTCTTCTTGCGATGGGACTTGAATTATTGAGTGGGAACCCGAATGCTGGTGATTTTCTTCGTAGTATTTGATCAGTGATCGAAGCCATCTTCTACGGGACTGGCAGATGGTCCACGTTAGCACCACGAGCGGAGCAGGCTCATCATGAGCGCCGTGTTGTTGTTTGGTAACAGAAGGAACCAGACCAACCTTCTGATAAGTGGCTTTGAAACATCTGAGTACGGTCTCGTTACACGGCGTGTGACCCTTCAAATCTTCACTAGTACTCCTTGCTATATATGGTAGGTTTGAGGGGAATGTGACGAATTGAGGGTGAGAACGAAGAGGTAGTAGTCTCGATTAGAGTTGAAGCCATCTGAGAAACCAGGTTTGAAGTCCTTCAATCTGTGAATACTTTTCAGCATAGTATGACCAGCGAGTCGTATTGTAATATCGGCGATCGCGACTTGTCTGCAGACTGTGCAAGAGCGAACCGTCAACAACCTTCTGGGCTTTGAAATCTCCACCGATCCGACCGAGCTCTTTTGTAATATAGATTTGAAACTTTAGGGTAGTTCAACAGAACTCGGCATAAATATTCCAGACAAGGGCATATCGTGCATA
>MU274917.1:350193-445458 GCA_022160335.1 Irpex rosettiformis | reverse complement strand
AAGAAGAACAGTCCTAGAAAAAGGCGAATCAGCGAGACTTTCCTGCTCGAGTGCTCAAACGACTGACCGTCACGATACATAATCTTCATCAGTGGGATCGTTACTTCGACTTGTCGTAACTGCCAACTCTTTGCTGCTGTTAAAGCGAGTACCAAGCAATCAAATACCATCTAAACAAGATCAAACTGTCGTTCATTAAACTGTACTGCATTAAATTCTCACCACTAACGGCCAGGAGTAAGCGATAAGTCTGAGTAAAGCAGCCCTGCAGATATTGTCGGGTTGGATGTAGAAATCTGAACACCAAATAAGATGCTCTGTGAAAATCACGATTAAGTAGATAGATTGTTCACGTACATGTCCCCTTTGCGGCAGAGTAGAGGAACAGTATGGCTGCTGTTGTCTCAGCCAACGCTCCGACCGTGAGCAGAAGAATCACAACCCATCTTGTCCGACCCCAGAGAACGTAGACACGCATGGCAACCAAGACTGGGGAGAGAATATTAGTCCTGAGATAGATAGCAATTGCGTACGGCTCACTGTTCATGATCCCCATTGCATTCGCACTTTGTAAGGCTAGGTAAACTATCAAGGGAGTGAGCTGATATAGGGAGTTCAGAGTGACGAACGGCATACCCAAGGTCCAATCTTTGCAGCTTGCAATTTTCACGGTATAAGTGCAGGAGCATGGACAAAATATGACTGTTAGAACTTACAACTGGAATTCTGTCAGCTTATGAAAGAGTTGGGGAGAATGCCAGACATAGTTCACCTTTTGATTTAGTTGAGCGGCAGATCCAGTCAGGGCTATAGTAGCGTAAGCGTCAGTGTACTCGCGAACATTCCCTACGGTCAATACTCACCATACAAGCTTATCCTGGAAAAAAAGACGAGTATTATTAGCGTTGGCCTTTGAGTGAGTAGTCCGGGATCTTACGAAGTAGCAATCGGAGTGCTTTATAACTCGTTATTAGTCGATCTCTTTGAGCTCGTGCTCGGGACTTACGTATATCGTATCTGAGGATCCTAATGAGCAGGCGCATAAAAAAGGGACAACCAGCGACTCACCCAAAGAAATATCACCTTGGGAAGAGAGAACCGTGACCGCCATATTAGAGTATACTACAACCGGTGCAAGGTTAGTGCTCAAAATCGGATACAACAAGCCATGGCTAGAGTTCCCCACCTCCTTCTCTAACGTCAAGACTGTGAGTCGGCAATGGGATCAATACAACATTTTAAACACAGTCCAGATTCTGCGATACTCACCATGATCATACACGAGTGCAATGAATATCGCCACAGATGCATATTGAGCAGCATGGAGATTTTGGTAGGTGGCTTCGAGTGACTCGGGCATGAATATCTGAGGCGGTAGTTTGAACTTGAACGTGTGGTCGCTAGCAATATAGCTGTAGTGTAATAGTTTGTGGTGTCTTCTTTCTCAATATTTACTGAGAAGCTTTACATTCTAAAAAGGATACATATGGTATGAGCCATAAGTTTGGACCTATGCAAATGAGACCGTACATCAGTTGTCTTCAGCAGCGAATCCGGAGGTCATCTCTTCTTACGATGGATCTCGAATTATTGAGTGGGAACCCGAATGCTGGGCTTTCTTCGTAGTATTCAGTGGTAGAAGCCATCTTCTACGGGACCAGATGGTGCACGCTAGCACCGTGACGAGCAGAGCAGGCTCATCATGAGTTGTTGCTGCTTGTGAACAGAAGGAACCAGCTAATCTTCTGATAAGCGGTTTTGAAACATTTGAGTACGGTCTCGTTGAACGGCGTGCGACCCTTCAAACCTTCACTCCTCGCCATACATGGTAGGTTTGGGGGGAATGTGACGAATTTGGGGTGAGAACGAAGAGGTAGTCTCAATTAGAGCTGAAGCCATCTAGAACACCAGGTTCGAAGTCCTTCAAAATGCGAATACAGTACTTCTTCAACCTAGTATGTCCTGCGAGCCGTATTGTCACATCGCAACTTGTTTGCAGACTGGGCGAGAGCGAGCCGTCAGCAACAGGCTTCCGGGCTTTGAGAAAATTAACTCTTATCCTACAATTTTATGACCCTTTCGTTGAGCTCGTCGTCGTAGAGGTTAGTTTGCGGTCTACTATGATATGGCCTGAATCTGACATGTAGTTGGAATACTACCAAGTGCCAAACGCCAACGACGGCCTCCGCTGTCAACTTGAATCCCCAAGCGCGAGTACAAGCGTCAATCTGCAAATCATGGATCTTAGAATTACGGATCTGTGATGTCAGAATGCTACAGACGCCGCGAATACGGCAGTGCACGGCGTCTTTTTCATGCCAGTTGGGTAAGTTTGTTCTAATACTACTCATGTACTACACGTCCATCAGAGTATCTAGGCCGGCTATACAACTCGGATGTCTGCCATTGACAGCAGACAAATAACATTGAGCATGAAGACTCACGACAAGGACGAGGCTTTATGTACCTCAATTGTTGTACTTCAGTCGTTTTGGTCGGTGCTGTGCGAGCTTCCGAGTAGAAATGGCTGCGTGGGTTTGATAGAGCTTAACTATGAGCAAATTGCCATGATCATGGTCTGGTATCCCCCTTTCTTGCCGTGGTCTTCGGGTTTCCTTGTTTAATATCACATTGATAGAGAAGATGGAAGCTTCAGCATTATCCGCAAAGTTCAAGTTATGAATGCCTTTAGGCTGACCCGCTGACCCAGTGTATACCCGCAACATTCCACGCCGGGGCCTAGTTAGGCACAATGTTCACAGAGACAGCTATTTTTGAATTGGGGGATTCCACTGTTATAAACACGAGATGGAATGCTCTATTGATCTAGTTCTCAAACATCTCTACAGTGCTCTTAACGTACCTCGAGCGTTCCATGATACCCCAGCAGAGTGGGTACACGAGCAATCCTCGTGGCAGTGTCGATGACGATGATAAATTACCTAGAAGCACTTTGATACAGCCTTCGGTCCGGGGTCCTGCTGCTGAAAGCATAGCAATATCGCGCAATACATATTAAAACTTGGGCAGCACAGGCCGTAAATTCCGATATATTCAAGGGGTACCGTCGTGATTCGTAAATTAGAAAGAATGGCCTGCATAAATAGCGCATATAATACTACGTGTATGCCTTACATGCCGTGGAGATCCACACTCTGAAAGGCAGGTACAAAAATGAAGAACGAGGAGTACTGATCGCATAACTGCCTAAAACGGAAATAGTTTGGCGCTCCAACGACGAGCGTCACTGTGCTCAAGGCGTTATAGAAATGTGCTTAGTAAGTTTCGGGGGCTTGCTATCTTCCGAATCATTGTTTTCCTAAGGAGGGAAGATGCGTCAGCCCAGGATCAACGCGTTGAGGGTAAACATACGTTTGAGGCGTCGTCGTGCATCACCGTGGTGTTGCTAGTAGTGTAAATTCGCACTGGTGTTTTCTTTAGAGGAGAATTTAGTCTAGTCTCATCAAATAATCCACGGTACCAAGTTACTCACATGAACTTGGTCTGACCTAATCACAGGTAGTTCGATACTAGTATCTCGGTTGGCGAAGATAATGGTTCTTGCATTCAGCCTATTGATATCCGTCTAAGCTTGCATCAGATTCGTAACGTTGAAACCATAACTCACAGAGCCATCATGATATTTCCGTACACTTCAGATGAGGGATCAGTACAGTGCGATAAGATATTAACACGGAACACACCTTTGGTTCTCATTTCCGCGATTCCAACAAACGTCAAACCTGGCAAAGTCTGAAGCTATTTTACCTTTATTAGCATCCATACTCAACTTAAATTGCATCCAAGATTAATATTTACGGTGATAATGACTGCGATAGAGCAAATCCTGAGGATAACTGTTAAAAATACAGAACACAATCATAGCCAAATTACACGTGCTTACATGTTAGCAGCGGCAGTGTTGAGGATGTAGTATACTAGCTTCTGGATAACATCATTCGTGCTGGAAGAACGGGTCAATTTCATAACTGATATACGAGTGATAAGGTCTCTCACTGTGCAAACTGAGATGGGCTGGTCCCTCGCCTCAACAGGCACCAGATCAAAACACCTGAAATTGTAGAGTCTGAAGCTAGTTCTATCGCGTACGTTGCGGTTAACGAAGCCTTGACCAAAACGTAAGCGCACAATAATCAACCTAAAATTTCTGCCATACATACCTTGACTCCTGGATGATCAGAAACGAGTGCCCAGCGGTCCAGTGGCGTCCTAGACAATTTCGAGTCGTGAATCAGCTTACAAGGTTTCATATGATAAGATTGAAAGCGCGGAAACATACCACAATACCATGCTTGCTATAATCACGAATTAACGAAAGTTCACTCCGAGTCATATGTGAAATATACGCGACGTACCCCATCCAAGACCTAACAATAGCCAATGTTATTGAGCGATCTCAAAAATGAACGGCATGGACGTTTACTTACAAAATCGCGTAAAAGATAGCAGTGCCTGAGTGAGGGTGAGTTGTGAGTTATGTATCAAGAAAGTCTGCGACGCACTGGGACAGCTGTCAGGATGATAGCCCTATGGCTCACTATACGATTTATTCAGTCACCTAGGATGCCCTGGCATATGCGTCGCTGTACTCACCGCGCCAGATACGCCAACAGTATAGACTGTGAAATAGATAGTAATGGGATAGATTGTCTTAGAAGTAGTAGAGATGCTTACGCTTGTGCCATGAACACCGATATAATCTTATGTGATAGGAAAACATAAGCGAATAGAGATTTAGATGTAACTAGTAAACGACTGACCTCTAGATAGATGGATGCCTGGACAAGTATAGCGGTCTAGCTCTGAATGAGAAACGATGATTGACACCACTCACGCGAAAGCTCCTGTATAAACCAAGCATACAAAGTGAGGGATCAGTATCGTTCAACGGGTACGAGACGGCACCTACCAGTAAACACGATCGATACCATTTTCCGCATCCCCGAACTTCCTAACGAAATACTCATATATAAATAGAATGCATAAAACCACATGGACAGTCTCTACGATCCTAGAATGTAAGTCAAGTTATGTATGAGTACTGCCGTCCCAGAGTCATCTGCAAGTACAGCGGCTTACCCCAGAGTAAAGACATAACTCTTGAGCGGAAGTCCATCCTGCTTGAAAGTCAAGTAGTAGTAGTACAGCTGCGCAATGTAGATGCCATAGAGCCTGCCAGTGAAATCAAACGACCCAGTCAATGCCTGCTGAGACCTTTGATTTTTGCACTTACAGAAATGTAAAACACATGAGGACCGTGAACGGCCCAACGAAAGTCTCGAAGGAGGCATCCATTCTGGGCACCAGCAGGATTGTGGCAACACAGCTCCACTCGTTTGCGCGTTTAATATGATGAAGAAGATTTATACCAGAAGCGGTGATTCGATCCGTGGTAACAATACCTCCGGAAACGAACGTTCTTCTAGCCGTGTTACCGTCGCTGTACAAATACTTGGGCGTTGGTATCAGCGCTCCCGGCGGCGTTGACTCCACAGCAAAAACAACTGATTCATTTCTGAGAAGCACAGTTGACCCGTTTCGTATCCTTGTCGGGTCCAGAACCTGAGAGTTTCCTCCACATATAAGGAACTTGCTCTGATATTGGTTCCGTACAGGGGATCCGAAATCTTCATCGAAGCTCCGCATGTGAACAGCATGCGGGGCGATGGAGTCGCAGTCATGCTACATCTGTGAATTGCAGATTCATAGCATGACGTGACGCTCAATCCTGAATGGCAGATAGTAGTAGTAAGTCATCGATTTGCATTCCCACCTGGCGAGTGGGCAAAATAACATACCATAGTAAAGCGGAGAAGATTGAGCGATACCACACCTGATCGGATGTACTGTTCTAGCGCTGTATACCTATACTTATACCCACCGTGAATACTGTAAGTACTCAAGAAGTCATTAGTAGCGGCTCTACTAATGAGACCTCCAAGGAGTGGATCGTCGTAACTGTGCTGGTGAACAACGTTTCATCTAGCATTGAAATCGTTCTAATTAGTAAAGCTTCCACGCTGCCTTGATATTTTAAACTTCATTCACTTTTGAAATGTCTGGCATGTGTGCCTAGCAGTCTAGCTGCAAGATTTCAACTTGTTACTGTAGCGACGTGGTTGAACTTGGGTGCTGGAGTGACAAGTTTGAGAAAGAAAATGACATTCCCGTGGAAAATTACTAGGAAAGTTCATGAATCACCGCTCACCTGTGGTATTGAGCAATAATATTAGATGTTGCCGTTATTGCTACGTAGTACATGGTAAGCGCCTATCTGGGGTAATTTCTCGTAGAATTGGCTGGCCTTCTGGCACCGCTACCGTTATTTATTCGCGGCGCTTAGTAGACTGACTTTCCGGGGTCCTTCTCCTCAGGGTCGCCGATCACCGCACTGAGCTGGCCTTCAAGAAGTTGAATATGTACTATGAACAACGGGACAGAAAGTAAGTCCATAAATTGTACATCTGCCTCAAACTCATATAGAACTTTAACCAGCTACCAGGATCTGTTCAATCTGTCAAATCACAGCATACTTTTGCTACCACACTTGTCACTGGTAGCGTCCCCGCACTCCCCGCTATTCATTAGTCATTGCCATGATCTTCGCGGGACAAAGGTCCTTCACGCCCATCGTAGTGTTGGCCAGAAGCTGAGTCCCTGGTCACTCTATCACGGGAATTCAGCCATCTCTGAGAACGAAATGTCCACGTTCTATACATATCTAGGTTCGATGGACGCGTGTTCTTCACACTCTTCTTCACGGCGTGTTCTCCACGCTCTATAAGTGGATGAACTTCTCGTTTTACTCTTCTCTGAGCTACGACTAACTCCACCATGAGCGATAATCCCCTCCAAGTGGACGCCTTCCGGGCGGTGGATTCTGTGGACGAGGAGAAGGGAAATGGGTCCCAGTTGTCACCCTCAGCAGACCTATCTTACAACGATTCCGTCGTCGGTTCCAAGCAGGACGATGCAGTGCACCTTGCAAGAGCATGGCGCAAGATGGATTACACTGTGCTGCCTATTGTCACTATCATCTTCTTCTTATGCTTCTTGGTATGTTCGAATCTTAATCAACTATCACCTCTGATATTGGTACTAACGTTGGTCTTGGCATCAGGATAAAGGGAACATAGGAAATGCACGTATTGCAGGCTTGCAGAAGGATCTTCATATGTCCAATTATCAGGTAAACTTTCGTAGCCGCCGCCTATGATGTCTTGGCTGCCGTCAGCACATACCATAACTCAAACACAACGCTGACAATCTTCATTTTATATAGTATAGTCTCGCTATAACGATTACTTTCCTCCCATACATCGTTATCGAACTCCCCTCAAATTTATGGCTCAAGCGTATTGGTCCAAACATCGTTCTACCCCTCATGGCACTCCTCTGGGGAGTGGCGACCACCCTACAGGGAACCGTAACGTCATACGGGGGCTTAATCGCATGTCGTTTCTTCATCGGTCTATTTGAAGGCATGTTGTGTTTTGGCTGCCATCTCCAAGCACGATAGGCACTAACTCTCGTTCCATATGTGCAGGCGGCCTACCACCGGGGTGCATGCTCTACCTCTCGTCTTTCTACCCGAGACAGCAACTTCAACTCAGGTGAAATCTTTATACGTCTCCAGAATATCGGTCACTAATATACGTTACTTAATCCAGGATGTCAATATTCTTCGCCGCCCCAACCGTGTCAGGTGCATTCTCTGGTTTATTGGCATCCGCCATCTTGCACATGGAAGGCATCGGAGGTAAACGTGGCTGGGCATGGGTTTTCATTCTCGTAAGTACAGTCTTTGGATTCACGATGGACCGCTACTTACTACCATCGCGCCTATGAACAGGAAGGCCTATTTACAACGCTCTTTGGCTTCTTCGCGCTGTTTGTTCTCCCGCGCACACCTTCACATGTCCGTCTGCTCACCACCGAAGAAAAAGAACTCGTGAATCGCGTCCTGCACGACGAGAGCGTTGAGGTAGCTCGTGCATCGAGAGAAGATAAAAATTTCCCAGCCAACACCGACGCCGAGTCATACGACTTATCCGAGAAGGATAACAAGGTCAGGTGGAAGGACGTCTGGTACACACTCAAACTACCGCAGCTATGGTTCATCGGAATGTTTGGATCATTCTTCAATGGAGCATCAATAAGTGGTCTTACATAGTGAGCACAGCCATGCTTGATTTTACACAACGACTAAAGACGAGGATCGGGTCGGAATCAACTAGTTTTACGCCTTCGATCGTGGCTTCACTGGGTTACACGGCGAACAGGGCACAGTTGATGAGCGTACCTCCATTCGCCGTTGCTTTTGTCTGTGCGCATCATTCCTCTGCTTTCGTATAACATTTTTCACTAATAGATGGCGAACAGTGGCCATCGCCTCGTCTTATTTTGCCGACAGGTACGCTAAACGCGGGCTTGTCATGATCATATTCGCCCTCCTTGGCATAACGGGTTTCGGAATTTTCCTTGGTACGGATTAAGTTTCATATCACATCTACTTTGCTTTTGCTAAGCACGATTATAGGATCCCATCATCCCCATGCTCGGTATGCTTCCCTTTCTCTTATCCTTCCAGGAACATACGCCATAGCACCTCCCCTCGTCACTTGGACCGCCAATAACTGTCACTCTCCCTACACCACCAGAGCCACCTCCATCGCTCTCCTAGCAGTAACGACCAACAGTGGAGGCATATTCTCGACCTGGCTGCTAGGCAGTTGGAGCAAGCCACCAGGGTACACGGCTGGGGCGTGGGTCCTCATGATGTTCCAGGTCGGGATTGGGTTGTGTTCGGCGGGTTGTTGGTGGGTACTTGCGAGATCGAATAGGCAGAAGGGAACGAGATACATTATGTAAATGTTTAAGCGGGAGGCTAGTACTAACTACCACATTAGTCCCGCTTCATGAGCAGACTATAATTACTGTCAGATTGCCTTCAGTTTATTGTCGGTTCGTACTTAGGTTCGTAGTTACATCGTGAGAAATATAATTGGAAGGCATAGCTTCTATATTGTCCTTCATTCATCGCAGTTTTGAACAGCGAATACGATGCATATTGCCTCCTTCAGACTGCTCGCCGGGAGAAATGATAGGGCCCGCAGCTCAAACGCGGGGTTTCATGAGACCTCATCAAAGGTTGATCATATACCCAAAACTGTGCGCGCAGCAAGCATCCTCATGTATTACACTAACCTTCTACATACAGCGTTCGATCTGTGCGGAGAGGATTGTCTGATACAACGTATGTGATTGTACACGTTAGGTATCGATTCACTACGTTCTGAAACTCAGAAGGTAGGTGGGTACTCCGGTGAATCCTCAAATGAGATGGGATCGGTGCGACTCGCACACTGGCACACGAAAGAGCAGCGTGTATACAGCGTGCGCGCTATGCACGGGCTTCCCACCACAGTGTGATCATGAGGTACGATCTCAGAATT
Source organism: Irpex rosettiformis (assembly GCA_022160335.1). NCBI lineage: Eukaryota > Fungi > Basidiomycota > Agaricomycetes > Polyporales > Irpicaceae > Irpex > Irpex rosettiformis. The sequence continues at coordinate 435,982 of MU274917.1, read as the reverse complement.
TGATAACACTGCCAGGCACTTCGAAACCCTCAATTGGAGCCTTCAAGGTAAGTTCAGAGTCAATATGGCATTAAGCAATGTGTGGGATCCAGGCTTTCACAGTAAATTCCCGTCCGCGTACTTGACAAGATGGTAGCAAGATACGGATTTGTGAGATGTATGTAACTATCAGAGAATCAGAATCGATGGGTTTGACTTGAACCATGGAAACTCACCGGTGACCGGTTCACCGCCCATTCCAGCTGTACAGCAGATGGCCCTTGTAAGTAAGCGGCCGCTGGCTTTGTGGCGACGCGTCTGTCCGCCTCTATCCCACACGCCACACTCTCGCGTAGGCACATTATCTCTGAACCAGCATTGCTAACTATTGGCTGTGATTATTTCATTAATACTCAACTATGTCCGGCATCTACATCAAGGTTTCCTGCGCCCGTGCCTGTTGGTGCAGAAGTGTGTTTGGCTGCGATATCGGGAATTTGAGACTCGAGTGTTCAATCAGCGACTCGGGAGGTATTGAAAGCATCTCTGATGGTAGATGAAAATAAGAGCCGAGCTTCCCAAGGCGGTCTATGAGTTATGCTTTGCATGTGAGCCATGCTAGTCCGCAGAAAAGCCTATCGTAACTTAACCTCGAGCTCCGGAGTCCATCGACAAATGTTTCGGCCCTCTTCTTGAGATAGATAAGCGTTTCCTGGTCAATATTTTGGGCATCTGTCATATGTAGATATTTTAGATATTTGAAGATACCGTGTGGTCGCAGTCATTCAGAGATACTTCAGATGCTTGACGGTACCCCTCCGGTGAATGCCAAACAGAGGCGGATCTATGCACGAGTTCATGTTTGGAAAAATACTCTCTGCGTTCACCTAAGATATGAGCAACCTAGACAAAAATAATTTTAATATCTCAATGCTAGGATTCGGCAGCGAACTCACTGACGTTACATTGATACAATGGTAAATGATAAGCTTACACGGTGTTGGCAATTAGTTGTGACTGTACGAGCGAAGCTAGTGAAGGAAATCGGCTGGCTTTCCACTTCGATGCTACTATGTAGCCCGGTTAGAATTGCTTATACTGTAGTTGAGAATAGGCGAAAATGTACTGTACATCATGAGTGTGACTCCTTTGTTCACGGTGAAGACTTAAGTAACACTGTGGAAGCAATCGTGCACCGCAGTGCAGTAGGGCAGCCGGCATTTTACGGCCCGAGTTGCCCAGCAACCTTTAGCGCCTCTCCTGGCTCTCCACACCGAATCGACTCTTCTTTCAGTACCGTCACGACTCACCACGCATACTAACTTACCACTACGAGAGGGGTGCAATGCTAACCGGCACACGAGGGAGGAAAACTCATACAACTCAATGAGTTTCATTTTGAATACGGTCGTTCTCGGTCAAGAAATAGGGACGCGAGTTTAAATCTCGCCTTGACCCATACTCAGTGGAGGGAGCGCGATGGGCAGCATAGAAGAAATTATTTTGTATAAGTGAGTCGCAAACACCGTCCATACAGTTCTATCATCTTACTCTTACATGCGGTGCTATACACAGAGTTTAAAATTCGTTGCCTATAGAAGTACATCTAATGCAATCAAGTTGACACAATGAGGAGGTACTTGCAGTTCGAGTGTGGTCGCAAACGTCTCGCATGTAATGCTTCTGACACGAAACATACCTCGGGACTTATAATAACGTCGACTCTGGACCTGAATATTAGGGTACTTGCTCCCACTCTCCTGGCTTAACTTAGGACACAGTGTACTTCGCAGCTACTAAGGGCGTCACGGAAAGTCAACGACAGAGCTTCTCAGCTACGCCGAAGTCAAGGTACAAGGTACCATAGGGTGTCATTTGATTAAGGAGTCGGGTGGGGATTTCATTACCTAGCTATGTTGGTATGTACGCTACACACGCTGCACACCCGTGATCATGTTCATCCCTATTAAATTATCAAAGTTTGCCAGAAAACTATTATAAATGAAGAGAGTATCAAATAGCTGCTAACGTGAAAGGTACGTTGGGTATCTTGGCTTTTGAAGCTGACGGTGCGACGGAACAGTTAACCAATAAGGTGTACTACGTACAACAGGTGCAACGCCGTACAAATGACCGACTTACCCTGGCCCTTGCTTCTCATCAAACCCACGTTCTCATATCCGGTGATAGTCCGCGTAAAGTCACCACAAATTCACCAATTGAATATTCCGCACAATTCCCAGTCCGAATACTACTTCCCAAAAGGAAGGTGACCCCGGATGTTCACATTACCGCTATTGTAAACTTCCTAATAAGACGGCGCAATATACTCGTGGTCTGTCTGCTTCGCTAAGTCTTTTCTTTGATTCTTTACTCGCCGGCGTAATGACAAGTTTGCGGAATTTGGCGATGATTAGCATCCAAATAGGTTCACATCAATACACCTAGAAGCAGTTCAAGGCCGGCAGTATTGAGATGCTCCCCAACTAATCCGACAACGGCAGCCAGACATGCGAGAAATTCTGGTCAACACCTATCCTGTGTTGCTGAAACATAGTAAGGAGTCTGATCACGATGTATTTTTGATGGTACTGGGCTGATACAGGAGTCGTATCGAAAGATTCCGGAAAACAACATCGGGGTCTGCCGCTCAGTGACTATTGTGCTATCTCCTGATTGCAATCTTCCATTTACAAGTCTAAACCCGTCCGACACGGCTTTCTCGCGATGTTCGAACACTGCTCTAAACTAATCATGAGGACGTGATTGGTGAATAGCATTTCGTTGAAGTCGTCGTGATTATCATTTTTCAAGACCCGTGGGTCAACAAAACGGCCATTGAAGTGCGCCTGTGGCACAGGTGAGTTGCGTGCATATTTATCAACACCAAGTTAAATCATTCGTTCTGATACAGCCTGCAAAGGCGGTAGTGGCACTGATGTGGATCTGGTTCGACTTGGGGCGGTTAATTGAGTCTATGTCTCAGCCACAGTTCACTGTCGTGGCATCTGTTAAGATTGTCACGGCTTCCGTCCTAAGTTGTTGGGTGCCTTTGTTAGGTATGGTTGGAAGCATATGCGACGAAGTAAAGCATCTTCCCTTGACGCGACAAGGTAGTTATTGATACCTCTCACATCACATGTCACTTTCAGCGTGAACAGAGTATGTTTGCTCTCATGTTCAGCGTCTCTTGTCGCATCTTGATGCTCTTTTGTCTGGTGAGTATTGTACCGGAATACCCGAGTTCATGTCTCTGATGTTACGTAGACAGAAGATCAAACACTGGACGTCTGAGCTACAAGATATACAAAGTATGGGTATATTGGGACATGTCCTCAACCCATTCCGCCCCTTCAGCTACCCCACTAAACCCACCATTTGTCGACCAGCATGTCTCAAGAGATATCGCAGCTACTTTCCCTCATCACTTCCTCCGCAAAGGCGATCGAAGCAGAATTCATTGCATCAGACTCGCCCGCCGTACCCAGCCTCAATAGCACAGATACCCATCCCCTTGATTTCAAATCACTCAAGTCCGTTCGTGACCAGCTGAGGACTCTGGATGCCGCGTGCGCACAGTTGCGCGCAACTTTGGCACCGCCAATATTCACTGTTTTCGACGTAAGTTGATTGGCTTGCGCAAGTATAACGTCTAATTACGAACCCATCAATGCAGAGAGCGCAAACAGCGGTACGTATAGCGAGGCTAGGATACCTATGAGTCTTATTGACACGTTTTGACAGATATGTGATAGAGTTAGTTTAGAGGTTGCATTATCTTGCAAGATTGCGGACTTGCTCCGTGATAAACCTGAAGGAGTACACATTGATGAGCTAGGGAAAGCCGCTGGAGTACACCCTGGAAAGCTAGGAAGTATCCTGAGATACCTTGCTACAACTCATATCTTCCAAGAAGGTAATTTAAAAGTCTGTACCATCACATTCATATATTTGACTCATGAGCGAACGTAGTGAAAGAGGGTGTGTTCGCAAACAATCGCCTGAGTATACAGCTGCTAGAAGAGACCCCAGGGTCGTCGATAGTACAGTTTAGGTGAGTCATTCGTCATTGAAGATTAATTAGGACTCAAAGACTTTATTCCTAGGGTCAGCGAAGCCAATCGAGGTGCCTGTGCGTTGCTTGACACGCTCCTCGATCCTGTCAGGGGCCCAAGTTATGACGCGAAAGATGCCGCAATATGTAAGATGCGTAACTGGCCGAAGACTTGGTTCGACTGGCATGCTGTAGGAATTTTATGCGTCTGAATGACCGTGAACGTATGATGCTCATATCCCATAGGAAACTGAAGAAGGCGCCAAGGTTGCACAACTTTTCGGACGTGCAATGACTGGTTTGGGCAAAGCCATGTCAGTTCAAGCAGCCGTAACAGGTACGTCATTGGATCTATAAAATTCATTTTACTTTACTAAACGTTCCGGTGCAGACTATCCATGGGCACAGTTGGTTACTGGGAGTACTGTCTGCGATATTGGGAGTGGAGTTGGCACGGTCGCCCTAGAACTGGCCAAGGCACATCCGGGGCTTAAGCTTATACTGCAAGACATGCCAAGCGTTTTGAAGTACGCAGAAAACGTATATTGGCCCAAGGAGTGTCCCCAAGCGCTACAAGAGAAGAGAGTAGAGTTCAAAGCCCTGGACTTCTTCGAAGAATCTCCCGTACCAGGGTGTGACGTATATTTCGTGCGTAACATCATATATTCTGAGTGCTGAACATTTGAAACTAATATTTTTATCGCAGATGAAATCTATTATGTCCGTAGCATCCATACAACCACAATATCATTTACTGAAATATTTTTACTCTTCAGGCATGACTGGAACGACGAACGGTGTATTACCATCCTCAAGAACATCAGAAAGGTCATGAGACCCGATAGTAAAGTCCTTTTCAGTTCGTACATTCGTTCTTCCCTCGGTATTTTGCTTACTCATGCGCACTATTACAGATGAATATTTACTCCGTCCTGCCATTCCACACTCTATGTCCTCGAGTGCCATTGATATCGCTCCTGCGCCGCTTCTCTCAAACGGTGGCGTTGGCAGATCGCGCCTTTATGGACTCGACATCGTTGTCCTAGGCCTGTGTAACTCGAGGGAAAGATTTTTACGGGAATACGCTGATATCGCGGAGCAGGCTGGGTTGAAGCTGAACGGCGTTTGGGATGCAGGGGATGCGAACACTTTAGAATTTGTTGTAGCGTAACTAACTACGAACACACCGGCGTTATATACCAAGCGCACCGAAGCGTCGCCAATCTCTAACGCCGCGAGAACACTGTAGAACCGCCCGAGCGAAAAGAACGAGAATGTCGTATTGAAAAAAGGGATGAATGAATACTGGTAGATGCTCCAGTTGACCACACTGCTGGGTAGGGAGACGGCGCTGATATTCTTCACACTGCTCCGAATGTTGGGCGTAGGATGTATCGTCTCTGCAGGAATATAATACGGGAGTCACGCAGCTGCCTCGAGGGTTCGGTGATCGGTAATATCTGGGTACTAGTCGTCGATGAGAGTTTTATTAGTGCGCTGGAGGCAATATCAGGTGGTTTTGAGCGTTGCTGGTGGTCGGAGACCGTGTATGTTTTGCGAAGCTCTCAATACGTTATTGTACACGAAACAAGCTGGACGGATTGAATCATTGGTCTGCTCTTATCGGATTAAGACTCACAAGAGTACCTATATTAGACCAACGAATCTTCTTTTCCACCCCCGCTTGTCGCCACACACGCCACGTATGTCGGACAACAACGATCAAAAACCGGAGGAATGGGATCGCGTCTTAGAAGACGAATTCTATCAGCCAGACGAAGATGCAATCGCATTTTTCAAGAAGGAGACCGGGATCACGGACAGTCTTGAGCTGAAGCAGCACGTTATACGGGTTCAGAAAGAAGCATTTTCTGTGAGTAGTGCTCATGGACCAGCGTGTTAGATCCCTGATTGGTTGCGAACTATACACTCACTTCATTATGAGATTTTTCCGTATCCCTGCATCCGCGTATTTGGTTTTACTTGGATGAAGTTTGCTCACCTGCCGGCATACGAGCTTGTCCTACAACTCGGAAGAGAAAGGAAAGAGCCCCTCTTTCTCGACCTGGGATGCTGCTGTAAGTAGCTCACATCCTTGCACAATTTAAGTGCCCCTATTCATGAATCATTTTGCGTGCGTCTGGTTGTGACATAGTGGGGAATGACTTACGCAAGGTAAATACTTTTCGATGACACATTCGAATAAGTTAGACGTTTTCCGTATAGCTTGTGCAGGATGGATATCCTATCCAGTATGTGATTGCCAGTGATCTTCGTCAAGGTGCGCCCAGGGCTTCTCCACGTCCGTCATGACGTTAACCACGATGAGGCGTCCGTTCTTAGAGTTATGGGACCTAGGACACAAGTTATTCCGTTCTACACAGGAGACCTACCCTGCTCGGTTCATTTCTGGCGACGTTTTCGATTCGTCCTTTCTCGCTGTTGAACCACCTATGCCCACTTCGTCAGCATCTGACCTTCCCCCGGTGCCGGATCTCAGCAGTATTAACTCGCTGAACGCTCTTCGTGGGCGAGTATCAGCCATCTACATCGGCGCATTCTTCCATTTGTTCTCGGAAGAAAAACAGCATTTTATCGCGAAATTGTTGGCGGGGCTACTCTCTCCGGAGCCAGGAAGTATCATTGCAGGTGTTCAAGGCGGTGCTGCCCAGAAGGGTTTCTGGAAACCGACAGCAGGGACCACAGGCTTCAAGATGTTTTGTCACAGCCCCGAGAGCTGGTCCGAACTTTGGCACGACGTCTTTACCGAAGGGAAGGGCGGAGATGGTGGTATAGAGGTGCATGGGCGTTTGAGGAAAGAAATAGGCGGAGACGATTATTTCAAGACGTATCCAGGTAATACGGACCCGTACTACGTGCTTGAGTGGTATGTAGTGAGGAAATGACCTGCAGCTGAGTAGAGGCAAATATTCAGTCTCAACTGAGTAGAATTCTATGTATTAGAACTCACTCGTCGCATTAGTATTCCGCCTTTCTAGACACTACCGCCAATTTGAAGTAGCTGACATCGATGCCCTGTTCAAGCCCGAATTGATGCGCCGTCCAATTGCGATGTCTCGGCGCCAATGAGATGCTGATGGCGACCATAACTTTCACTGATACCGTCACCACAAGTCACTGTATAATTCACTACAGGTTTAAAAAGTAAATATATTCCTATCCTCCTAGTATAATCTGAACGCAGTAGACGGAGCCGCAAGAGTTATTGAGTCCAGCTTTCACACTGAAGACTCGTATAAAATCTTCCTACGGTTACTATACTGGATCAGCTTGTTCACTTCCTAATAACTACCCAGTCAAGAAGAGCGCGTGGCTTTGTGTTCTCTGGGTACGTTCCAAAGAAAGTAGGCCCTCCAACTTCCTCCACCAGGCTTGCTCTGACCTCAATTCCACCATCTCCACCTTCACCACTGCCGAAGATCTCATACCACATTTCTTTCCAGCTCTCGGGACTATGGCATGCCATCTTGTACTGGACGCCCTCCGGTTGCCAGAATCCCCTTCCAGCTATTGCCCCGTGTAGGCCGAAAAGAACACTTCCGGGTTGTGGTGATAGCAAACCAGCCAAAGCCCTTGCAATCTCGTACTGTTGGTCGAAGGAGAAAAGATGAAAGAAAGAGCCCGCAAACAGCGCCGAGACTTGACCTCGCAGCGGATTCAGTGACGTCAAAGTGCGAAGGTCTAGCGGTGAATTTATATGGACGGAGGACGTCGGTATAGGAGGTTCGATGGTAAGGAACGTTGGATCGAATATATCGCCTTCGATGAACGGAACAGGGAAAGACTGAGGCGTTGATCGGAAGAGCTTATGACCAAGATCCCAGAGAACTATTAAGCCTTGAGATTAGTCAAGCAGCAAGAAATAGTCGACGAGAGGTACCTTTGCGTAAGTCTGCAGCGACAATATTCTGGATGGGATAACCATCCAGGACTAGCTAATTTTGACTTATGTTAACGCACTTTTCTAGTTGTACTCATCGATAGAAATTACCTTTCTGCTATCATTCCCGACTGCATTCAACCGGTCAGAATGAGCTCAGCGTGGCTGCCAGTACGACACTCACAGCAACATCCTAAGTCAACGAAGATGGCGCCCTTCCTATCTCGTCCCAGCTTCAAGACCTCATCATATGCGGAAACCCTTGTCATTTTCAACGTCATGAATTCGAATACGCGAATGCAAGGATATTTGCATATCTTGATGAAGGTAAGCTGACCGGCGTTTTTTTAAACATCCAAGTAGCAAAGGCTTACCGAAAACGCTTCTTTCTGTATAGAAAAAATATGTGTTTTCAGCTCCTCGTCATCTTGAATACCAGTTTCCACCCTGAAGAAGGCAAGTGCTTCTGGATTTGGGTTATACAACCTTTCATCTAGGTTGCGTTGCCATTCCACGTGGTTATGTGGTCCTGTGGAAGAGGAGTCGTTCCCTACGTAGGCCATTTTCGAGGTATTCGTTCTCCATAACAGGTCCATTTTATATCACTGAAAGAATCACGGGATTATCGATTATCTACCTTCCTTTTTTTGAAGTGCGGAATTGAACTTGACGAAGACCTCCGGGTCTTCGAATATAACACCATACGAGACATAATCGACCCAGTGCAATGTAACGCTGGGGATTTAGCTGTACGCAAACATTCTTCGGATTATCTCCGCACGGTCGCTAGGTAAATCGGCACTCAGTAAGCATGCATGAGGAATGGTACGAAGTTTTGGGTTTTTCACGACATAGGTTTTCGCTGCATAAGCAAGGCCGGTATGATATGGAAGATTCGATTATAGTCGTAAGCTGCTGATGGCTACACTGAAGCGGTATGGCACTCAACAGGGACGGCAGAGCTAGCCGTGTCTGGAATACAACGCCTTCGGAGTTTTAATTTGCGCTGTGCTCGGGCCCGTATTGGAGGCGATGCAGGTATCACTGCGTATCCAGGAGTGTATTTCTTAGGGAAATATATGAGAAATGTTCCGAAAAGAATGACAATATTTTTTTCCCGAGGGAAAGCGCCTGAAATATTGTCATTCTTTCCGGGACATTTCTCATATATTTCTCCAAGAAATATGCGTCTGGTTACGCAGTGTATTTTAGGGTACAGAAATACAAAACTTACGTCGTTTGTTTCTCATGGGGTTTGGTCGTTAGACCGAAGCGTAAAGTGCTATAGTCTGGAAAGAGCCACAAGATTTATAAAGGAGCATGGCCAGGCGTAGAAGTGATGGACCTTCCCCTTTGGGCAATATTTACGCGCTTATAAAGTCGTGGGGGTCGCGCCTCGCCACCGCGAGCTTGAAAGAATCCTTGGCGTTGAGGTCGACACAATTACCTAAACGGGTAAGAAAATCGTCCATTGAACTGATTGGACCGTCCGGACTGATATCGTCCCCTCCCACCCCGATGCCATCGGTTTGAGGTTTCTTGCGCTTGCGTCTTCGGTATTCTCGATGCAAACAGCACACTTGCTTGTCAATTCACCCTTCCTTCCTCCACTATTGTCCTTTTGTCGAAAATTGAACTGATCTGAGTCTTTCTCGACTTTGCATCGGGAACAGGTCCTCGTCATGACTGGTTAGATTGAGTCGACTCGTGCTCACTGCTCAGACCCTCCAGGTCGCTCATGTTTTTGCAGAATTGATCGCGTTTCCTTTTCAGGCGATAGGATCGCAGACGCCCACGTGGATATGCCATCAAATTACAGGCGCTCGTCACGGTCTACCTAGTATGCCATCCTGAGCGAATCCGAAAGTTCAACGTCTACCTCGTCCCTGCATCACACTAAGAGTCCTGCGAAGTGCTTGGTGTTTAAACCCTTTATTTTTCAGCAAACACGAACATTGGGCCTTTGGTGCAACAGGCGGGTTTGGGAGGTGAGATTATACGCGGCTGACTCGGATGACGGAGACCTAATACTAGGTACGTGGCAAACGGTTGATAGTTACTTACCATCTATCTTATCAAACTACAGTACCCAAAAGGCAGCTTAATCGCTTCTATGTGCATAGCAATACCAGCAATCTAGAAATATCCGATAACACTCCGTCATAGTGCAGTGTGACGCTGATCCGTGAACTCAGCGATTACTCAGTCATTCACGTCCCTCGTTTCTGAAGGAGTTGTTAATGGACTCTATAGTGATTTCAAAGACTCTACGGGTATAACCTAGGCTATTGTTCTACTCATCTCACCATCCTCGAAACTGCCGGAGCAAGTGCTACACATTAGTCGTCACCAAAAATTTAGCATGCAAGTATATGGCTGCTTTCCTAACTCACTTTCTATTACTCATGATAATAAAACACTTTTTTTTTAGTTTCAAGCCATGAATAGTATGCTTGCCATATGACTAATGAACGCCTTTGCCAAGCAAACAGGAAGGATTTCTCTCTATACAAGTTGCGTATAGGGCCGGTCTCACCACGGTCTGTGCTATCTATGTTGATGTCCCACGAATTACACAGCTGACTCCGATTCTCAAGGTGGATAAAATATCGTGTACTTGGAAGCGCGTCTGAAGACCTCTGATTGGATGCGGGCCCATTATCGAGAAGTGCGCCACTCTTCCTCAGAGTAACTTTCTATTCTTGTGTGACATAATTTCATCTCATACGTCCATTTAACTTCGCTAACATCGATATAATAGGACCTCTCCCTATATCGTGGATTCGAAGTTGTAAGATAACAAGGCTCCGTGAGCATTGCTTCTCTCCGATATATAGCGCTTCATTCGCGCTTTACAGGCCATTCCCCCCATAGCCCCTTTACACACTGTTCTCAAGAAATGTCAGTAAAGGACACAGAATTTAACGGCATACCTGTCAAAGAGCTGTTTCCGGAAGAGAGGAAGGGCTGGACCGGGTATGTGTGATCCATAGGCGTTGGTACAAAGTCAACTCACCATCCTGAATGCAGATTTGTCGAATGGGAGAACGCCCCAGAACGAAAGCGCATCGCACATGAGCTGCTCGAGACCAAGAAATTCACCCCAATTCCAGGTTCCTACAGTTGCGCTGGTCTGGTCTGCTCCTCGCTGACTTTGACTTTGATGTGTAGATTTCCAAACAGACCCGTTGCCGAAGACAAACCCAATCCTCATTGGCCACAGATGGAAGGAATATCACGAAGCTCTCGGTCTTAAGTCTATTGTCGATTTCAGCTGGGAGATGGTACAGAAGGAGAAGGAAGATATGTTGCATGTCCTCGACTTCCCGTATAACGGCGAGACGCTGCCCAAATATATCTTAGGAGATGGCAAGATAACGCAGAATAAACATCACTTGTGCGTCCCAATCATACATTATGGATGTTAGTAGCAATGGACTACAGTTTCTGACACTATCGGTTAGCATCAGAAATCATGGCGGCGTGCCGGATATCAACGCTGACGCTTTCGAGCTCGAGATCGGTGGCCTCGTCAAGACTCCGGTAAAGATCTCCTTGAAGGATTTACAAGACCCCACTAAATTCCCGTACGTCGTGAGATACCTTCCCTCACATAACATGACGGAACTAAAGATTCCCATATCCTAGTCAAGCAGAAGTTACTGTTACTCTTCAATGCAGTGGTACCCGTAGACGCGAACAGATTGATGTGTATCCCGGGGATGGTGATGAGCGTAAGTGTTTCGGTGTTACTTGACACATACGAAGCAGTCATTCACCGGACTACAGTCATCAATGCTCCATGGGGCGAAGGTGCTATGTACGTGGCATGCTCGTATAACTATGAAATATTTATTAACTTTGACTGTAGCGGTACTGCGGTATATCGTGGTGTTCCCCTCAAGAAGGTACTCAAGATCGCTTGCGGAGGTATCCTCCCCGAATGTCAGCACCTCGAATTCATCGGTGCAGATACCTATTTCAAGTAACGCACACTTTTCATTATTTCCTCTATTTCTAGTAGTCTAACTGTAAGATTTCTGATAATAGGAAGAAAGAAGTATACAACTATGCTGTCTCGGTTCCATGGCGCAAGGCTCGCCAAAACGAAGAAGTCCTCCTAGCCTGGGAAATGAATGGAGAGCCCCTCCCCAAGATCCACGGCGCACCCCTACGTGTCGTAGTTACTGGATACATTGGCGCGAGGAGCTGCAAGTGGGTATACCGCATCAATGCGTTAAGTGAGCCTAGCTTTGGGCCAGTTCAGAGGCAGGAGTATCTGTACTACAATCAACAGGCACGCTCAACAGTTTCTGGTTGTTTTTGTAATGCGGATTGCTGACAATTGCGCTATTATTGAACAGATTGGGAAGCAGAACGTGCTCATCAGTAATGGATTTTCAATTCAGGCTATGCCAGTATCGTGCGTATTCTCATTTCTCGCGTTTTCACACCACTGAATTTTAGCACAGGAGCGCGATCATGGAGCCTAGAGATAGAGATGTAATAATTCACGACGGATCTATCACCCTCAAAGGCTGGGCATACAGTGGAAACGGAAACTGGGTTGAGCGAGTCGAAGTCAGCCCTGATGGGTAAGCGACTTTGACATTCGACCGATTCCATCCAACGTGACGCTCAGCATAACGCGACAGAGGACACGTTTGGTACCCATGTGCTCCAGATAATATGACCAAAAAGGTCAGCCAGACCCAAAGCCGTACGCAGAACAGGCTTGACTGACGTTTATGATATCTAGCACTATCATGCCTGGCGTCTTTGGTCTATAGAGGTTCCCGTCGATGCTGAAGGCTGGTTGGAATTCTGTGTTCGTACTTGGGACTCTTCGAATAACACCGAGCCCACTTATGTCCGGTCTGCATGGAAGTGAGTCGGCATGGCCATAGACAGTGCGATATACATGACGACGCTTCATTTATCCAACAGCTGGGATTTGCATGTTACTTCATCCGCGCATCGTATCAAGGTATCAGTTCCTTCCACTAGTGCTGACGTGGATTTATTGACGTATATCACGTAGCTTTATAGCGTGAATAAGACGAAATCTTTGACGGCTCGTCGCCTCAAGCAACTCGAAGAGAACGGGCAAAGTTTCTTCCCTTTGACAGAACCTTTGGAATTTACCATTCAACCGTTCGAGGAGTACGAAGCTGCTTATCAGAAGGAACCTCGCGAGCCAACAGACTAAAGGAAAGAGAACGGTTATATACGCTACAATTACAAGAAGATATCCAGAAAGAAGCAATATCACGCTACGTATACAAGTCATGTTGTGCAAACCATGCATTGTCCTTTCCCTAGAACCCATTTTTGACTTGTTGACGCCATCCCTTCCACGCCGCTTCTTGAACCTCCCATATATGTGCGCTCAGTGCCGTCAGCCTCCCAGAATACGGCCCTTGCAAAACCGCCTTCTCAATGATAAAGTCCAAATCGTTGTCGCGCAGCCTCCGTTGGGAGAGTATCAGTTCCTCCCATAGTGCCTTTAACCCTTGAAGCACTCCATCGTACATAACCGCGTTGACACCGAACCCCATCCCACGAGCAATAAGATAAAACGTTCCCCGCGTAGCGTGAATGCACACCGGTTTCCACGTACGAATGTCTGCAGCCAAGCTATCGAACAGCCACATGAGTTGCGCTGAGATGAGTCGTTCGGGACGGGAGAGTTTTATGATGACCGTGCCTCCTTGAGCAACAGTGGTGAGACCGATGATGAGCTGAGAAATGAGTAGACAGTCGCCAATGATGTGTACAGGTTGATCGGTTTGAGGGTTTTTTGTTGTGGATCCGTCGCTCACGGATGTGCGTAGAGGGTGTCCGTCGAGAAGAACGAGGGCGAAGGTGCTGGGGTGTATGGGAGGGAAGGGAGTACGTCCGGGTAAGGGTACGTTACCGAGCTGGTAACTGGTGATGTCACCCCACACGAGCTCATAGCGATGTCTGTATTGCTCTTCGAGCAAAAAATCGTGTCCACCCTTTGAAACCTCGAGAGATAACCCCGTTCCGAGGGTCTTTAAGTTTCTTTCAAGTATGTAGGAAGAGAATCCACCAGGGCAGCATCTATGTAGGTTCGAAGGTAAAATTTTAGACAACCCTTGCATCAGACTAGCAATTGGATGGCTACATAGTCGGCGCTACTCACCCGACATCGAGAAAATGAAAGCCATCAGGTGCATTGACGAGCTTGAAGACGTCATCCATCTCTTCGAAAGCATATTTCATGGATTGGAACCAATTTACTTGGAGCTGAGGGTCGTTGCTAGAGCTATCGGCAAGTTTCTGTTGGTATTCCCTCTGCGCTCTGTTCTGCGCTTGTTGTAAATGACCCTGCATTAATGTACGCCGTCAGTATCCTAAGCGACTTCAAATAGAACAGTTATATAGACAGACCTTACGATAGCGATCAAGCTTATGAAGGGCCGGATGACCCAAAGAGGCTGAAGAGAGGACGGATTGCATGTCGATGTATGTTTGAGGCTACAGATTGGCTGAGGACGAGGTGGTAAGGGGTGTCTGGTTGACCAGCCCTTCGCAGCCTGCACCTATCATATATACTGGTCAGCGTACCGAAGAAAGGCAACTCGAGGAGAACGCGTGCCACCGAATCCTATTACCACGTCGCCTAAGTTGAACTTTAATTGCCAGTGGGAATGTCGCGCCCTTGTTTCCGAGCTCGGTGGGAACATCCTGACCGTGATGAACATGCTCCGTTTACTATAACAAGGCCTTTATGTCAGTAAAGAAGACTTCTGTTAACGCTTCTCCTGTGCCACCCAGGGACGAGATTACAGGGGCACTGCTCGTGTTCTTTGGTGTAGTTCCTAAAGGCTATGTTCGACTATCAGTAGCATCCATAGAAACAACGTAGCGACGTCGAGTAGCAATCGAGTTAGAAATCTAATGTCTCGGCTGATGATAATCGTATTGTAATTGTAAAAATGGTACCGACATAGCCAGGGTGTACAGCTTCGTCATAACATCGGTTAAACCGAGCCACAGCATCAATGCAGAGCTTTAATCCCCAGAGGTAAAGTACTAGTAGGCATGTTCGACCTTCGACCTTCGGTATTCTCTTGACTCTCATGCTAGGATGGTAACGAGCCCGCGCACCCATAACGTTTGATCCCAGGGGTAATAAAAAAAGTGCTTACGCGAATAGTGAGTGGTCGGATGTTTGTGTTAGTGCAGTGCAGCTTGAGGTTTTCGTTTCAACTGTCTAGAGACTGCTCCTCGACTGGCATATTAACGATCCCGATCTAGCATTAATAAGAGTACGGGATTGAAACTAGTACGACTCGGGGAGCGTTACCGATAAAAATCCAGGATTAGCTCGGTGTATCCGTAGAAGCAGAAAGATGCCTCCGGCTTTTCTGCTGCAAGAGAATTAGACCACCAGAGTTACAATGGGACAGGGAAGACCCGGGACTTACGTCCATTGCTAACACTAGTAATTGTCCCTGTAGTACGGCAAATCCTCGTAGACAAGAAGCGCAGCAATATCTTGTGAGATAGCCCCTCCAGACTGCTTGATATACTTGTTGAGACGTACTCTCGTGCTGAGGCAGGTTATGCTCTCAATGCCAGCCTTCTGAACCATGTGTTGAAACCATTCCGACTGGAACAGTCCCTGCAGTGCAGCCGGATTACCGCCAATCGATAATTGCGGTATTGCTGAAAGTGTGGCGACTAGCGGCGGAGGGAGGGATAGCGGTTCGATGCAACGTGGGTTGTGTACGAACGAGATTTGCCTCTACACTCGGGGGTGGATCAACAGCAAGTCAGGGATGCATATTCAAAAAAATAATAATCTACATACCAACGCCGTCCAAGAGGTAATAGCTTTCAAGAAGGTTCTTGTGTTATACTCGGCCTTCTTGGTGTTGAATCCCTGTTGGCCTACTCCATGCAGGTACAACTCTGTCGGATTGAAGAACCCCAGAGCGCATGCTAGCCCCCCAGTAAGGCACTTGGTCGTTGTCCTGAGTCGCAGAGAGAGTACGCGAACATTATTCATGTACTGCGCAGCTATGGACAGGTTCCGTCCATAAGCTTCGTCAATTCGGAGGTTTCGAACCATAGGACCTAGGTGGTGGTTGGATGACTGCAAGGTGTCCACGAGCATCTTCACGTGGGCTTCAGAGGTAAGTTCCACGGTTTCGTACAAGTATGGTGTTCCTATCCGGTGCCATTGCTTGCAAACTAGAAGAAGCTTTGTCGGTCTGTGCGCTTGCTGTACAAACAGGTATGTGAATTTTTCGACGGGGTAGAGACGAAGAGCATATTTCAGGATTTCGCTCAAAAGTTCTTCAGGGAGGTACTTCATGTTACAAAGCTGTAACTAGATCTAGAGGCCGCTGCAGTGTGGATCGTGGTGGCAAAAAAAAAGGTGAACCTTGAACGTCACGCCGCGTACCGTTCGAGGACCGAGCAATGTGACGTAAAGCACGTGATATGTGACTCGCAACTAGTAGGACCCGGGCCCATGGACTCATGTGCATTTGGCGCTCTTGAACGTCGTCGTAGGCGAACTCTAGGGCGTAGAGTAAATATGTACACTGGGGAGCTTATGCATACAGAGCGTAGCAAAAGTTAAATACTCTCGTACGTGTGGCAATTATAATACAGCCGTGTTGGTGCAACTTTGCGAAACAATCATGTATGCGATCTGGTTTGTGATACTGATTTCAGACGATACTATAGCGAAACTAGTTACGAGATCTGCCAAGCATAACTAGTAGTAAAAGTTAGGATCGAAGGTCAATTGTGTCTAATAGTTGAGCAAGGAAAACTTCACGCTCGTTACAGTCCATTACTGGCATGACCCGTCTACGGTAAGAGAGTCAGACCAACAGGAGCCTAGATAGTCAATTATTCAGGACAATGGACTTACATCGTCCGGTGATCGGAATCCCTTTTACTGGTATCTGTAGCCTCGTAAACAAGGAGTGCGACAATGTCTTCTGGGATGGTCGCTTTATGGCCTTCTATGTACTCGTGGAGGCATCCTGTCGCGCCGTAACAGGTTATAGCCCCGACGCCCGCCTTCCGTACGACAGAGTAAAACTCCTCTGAGGTGAGAAATCCTGCCAGAGCTCCTGGGTTACCGCCAATCATCAATTGTGGTATTTCCGAAAGCCTGGCAGTCAGCACCCGGGGAAGAATTAGCGGTCCGAGTACGTCGTGTAAGAACGAGATCTTCCTCTAGAGTCCCCAAAGTACGCGAAACATGGTTGTCAGGAAAATTAATGAAGAGACGTTAGACTACATACCAGTGCTTTCCAGCCGCTGAAAGCTTTCAAGAATGTCTTTGTGTTGGTGATAACCTTCTTGGTACCATGTCTCTCACCTATTCCGTGGAGGTACAACTCTGTCGGATTGAAGCATGCCAGGGCACGTGCGAGTCCACCAGTAAGGCATCTGGACGGTGTCATAAGTTGCAGAGACAAGACGCGAACGTTGCATGTCCGCCTTGCAACTTCGTATAGGTCTTTACCGTAAGCTCCGTCGATTCGCAGGTTTCGGATCAAAGGACATAGATCCCTGGAGGACCGTAACGTTGTCAAGAGACTCTTCACGTGGTCCTCAGTAGTAAGTTCAATGGTTTCGTATAGGTACGGGGTTCCTATCCTGCGCCATCGTTTGCAGACAAGGAGAAGATGTCTTGAGGGTCTGCTTGCGCGATTCATGTGTTTGGCGTTTTTTGTGTACGACACTGTGAATATGTCTACGGGGTGGAGGCGAAGAGCATATCTTAGGATTTCGTTGAGAATCTCCTCAGCGAGAGGCACCATGGTTTGACCTGATATCCGAGTGCGTTGAAACCCCCCCAGAGACGATGTATGCAAGAGACAGGAGACGGATTTCAAGCCTGTGACAAGATTACATTGTACCTACCGTGACTTTTGCCACGTGATATGTGACTTTCGCGTTTTCTGCCAAACAGCCACTGTGGGCCTCGACTTCAGTGAAACTGGCCAATCTCTTTACGGTGCCGTTCACTGATTTTCCTCGCAAAGTACGCTGTTGGCATCAGCTAGTTTTACCGCCTATGTTCAGTGGATTTTACGCTTTGATGACTTAGCAAACGGGACTGAAAAAGTGTCCGTTTCGCTCATTTTAGCGCCGGTGTTCCGCTGTAATTACTGAGCAAATTGAACAATAGACTTTGCTGAATTATTTTGGCAACGACTCTCGCGTGATTTACCGTCGTAATAGGTGCCATGAGTAGGAGAAAATTGGCGAGAACGACCAACTGTAACGGTATAATCGGCAGGATTGGCTTTAGTAATGTTTCAGTAGCAGTCACTCTTTTTCGAATGTACAATTAACAGTTCAATTCGTGTACAAATGCTACGTGGCTTGCGACCACGATTCATATATTAATACATACACAAAACATTACAGCCACAACGATGATATACACAGAACGCGAACTATACCCCTGACCGTGAGAATGAACCAGCGTGAGATCAACGTGCCACCTACCACATTGTTCGTTCTTACGCCGTGGGTTCACTAGCACTACCACCACGACCCATATCCTCTTGAAGTCGTTCTTGTTGACGAACCGCACTAGTTTCTAGAGATCGTTCGTGTCGTTTCTGTTGACTGATGGCATTCGCATGCTTTGCCTGCTCTGAGCGCTGTTCGGGCGTGGTCTTGTAGTTACGGTGAGTTTTCTCCAGGATTCCCAGCTTTTGAAGCCGTAAACGATGAATGCGTAGCCGATCTTGAAGCATCCTAGTAACAGGCCATTGGTCTCGAAACTTGCGCAATACTGGATATTCGTTGCAAATCTAGCTCGAGTCGATACAATGGTGAGCTCAGCATATACCGGATCTTCATAACAGCATAGTATTGAACTTACCGCCATACGCACAGCTCCTATTTGCTTTGGGTCCTGGTAGTTGAAGAGCTTCTTCTCTTCGAGCAAGCCGATATAGCCATTGAGAAAATCCTATCGGAGTCATGTTGATCGCTATAGATGACCGCCAAGGATATTACTACTGGTGAGTACTTACATGCATTGCCCTTTGCTCGTCGCTTAGGATCTTGTGATCTTGCAGGACAGCTGCGAGCGAGTAGTTTCCATGTGGTTTCTCGATGAGCTCTGGGGTAGTAGTGGGCGAGTGGGCTGCAACAGCATTTGCTTCCGCTGCTTGTGCAGTGGCTTGAGCTTTTGCAGTCTCTGCTTGTGCGTCTTCGAGTTGTCGTTTCTGCTCTGCCTCCCGCTCTTGTGCGGCTCGGAGAAGATCAATAGCTTCATGCTCCTTGGCTAGCCGATCAGGGTGAGTACCATCGCCGCTACAAGTAAACAACATACGATAACTTTCCTTGTGTTTGCTCTAGTGCTTTCATGGTGGTGGCGAGCTTTGCCTCCAACTCCTTCATTTTTTTCTATAATGTGTATGGGTATTGGTAAGTAAAAGTCCTCGTTGCGTAACAATACGAGTGACTGACTGATGAATTTCTTGCTGACATAATTGCAGATCGAGCTGATGTGCAATGGCGAGTAAGTGGTGAGATGAGTAGTGGGAAGACGGGCGTCAAACACGACACAGCGGCGGGGAATTTATATGTTCGCGGAAGAATATTTTTTCAGGCCCGGGCCCTTGGACGAGTGCCACTTTGAGGACTGGCCGGCCAACAGCACGTGGTGGATTCCGACACTTCGCGACGCGAAACACTCTGCAACATCGCCCAATTAGGAAACAGATTTTCTACCTACCCAGTCATTGACCGCTTCAGCTCTGCATGCATACTCTATGGCCCGAGATATATTACCTAGTACACGCAAGCGAGCCTTGTGTTCTTGCGGTTGTGGAAAAATGGTATCCTCGAGAACCGCTCAACGTCACCGCCATGGACAAGTCCCCATGTTTACTCGGATACAGGCTGCATCGGCGGGAGTAGCACTCCGACTTGGAGGAGGTGCATTGGGAACTCGGAGAGCTCTCTCGACTCTGGCAACCGCAGTTGTCGCACCTTTGAAGTCATTTGCAACATACGGACAAAGATTTACTCATCGCCATCAGCAAGACACAACCACTTCAACGCAAGTTGACTACCGTACGAAGTCTATGTTGGCGACTAGTGCAGGTACTATACTAAAAGACTTTCAGTTTGCAAAATGGCTACTAATGCATGATTACATTCTAGATAAGACCTTCATGTTTGGTAGCGCAACACCAGACAAGCCAGAAGATATGAATCTGGATACCTCCGCAGCCGATGCAGCTATATTATCGGCTCAGCGAAGTATCTGGTCTGGTCGAACAAGGGCCGCTAGAGTTGACGATGTCAGTGATGATGAAGACGAATCAGACGGTAACTCAAATAGGCCATCAATCGATGAAGAAGCGGGTGCTCGGTCGGAGGACGGGGACGGCGGGCATGCGGAGTATGAAGCCATTTCCGAGTGGGATCGAGTTCAGGAGCAATGGGACAGAGCAATGGGTAGCCTGCATGAGTTACATTCAAATTTTCCCATTTAGCGTGCGAGTTTTCATCGAGAACTGAAAACTTGGTAGAACCATCACTGACGGAAGATGACCTCAAACACCTTCGCCCATTCGCCCTGAAGGTGGATTCGCATATGCCAGGCCATACCTTCGCTAAACTCCCCTATGCATTTCCCGACTCTTCTGTGCCAAGTTGGAAAGCGTGTCAGCAGCGCGCCGCAAACTTGTCAGGGTTCAATCCGCAAGTCTACGACTGCTGCATCAATTCCTGCTGCTGCTTTGTCGGCACTCATGCCTCTGCTACAGAATGCGCGTACTGTTCCAGCTCTCGTTACGATGCCTATGGTAACCGACGCCAGGAATTTGTCTATCTTCCGATCATCCCTCGTCTCAAGAAGCTCTTTTCGAACGCCGAGTTCTCATCAAAACTTCGCTATCGCTCGTCTGAACACAAACATACCCCTGACGTTATCAAAGATATCTTTGACGCACAAATATACCGGTCGCTTCTCAGCAAGAAGGTTGTCGTCAATGGCAAAGAATTGAAGCATTCGTACTTTCAAGACGATAGAGACTTGGCTGTGGGGGTGTCTACTGATGGAATTGCGCCTTTTCGGCGCCGCCAGAAGACCTGTTGGCCTCTGATCCTCTTCCTGTATAACTTGCCGCCAGAGATCCGATTCCATCTTGAAAACATCCTCTCGTTGGGCGTTGTCCCTGGTCCAAAGAAGCCTGTTGATTTCGACTCTTTCCTCTGGCCATTGGTGCAGGAGCTTTTACAGCTAGAGATTGGCGTACACTCATATGACGCCGCTACTGATGACTACTTCACCCTCCGTGCTTACCTCATCGTCGTCTTCGGTGATATTCCTGCGATCTCCATGGTCATGCGTGTGGAGCTAGTACCCAACCGGATACCAGCCCCACAGCAACAACGCAGGTATGACAATACTCACCTGTAGGTTGGTTGGACTTTGCTGTAGCGTGAGCTTACAAGTTCTGGGAAGAACTAGAGATCTATAGTAGCTACCTGAGGGTTTATATACATGTAGGGTAGCTACGTACAAACAATGATAAACAAAGGCCATACGGCCACATTGTCCGGACCGGCATTCTCATGCCATGGTCTCATGATTGTTTCGTCATGCTCAACACTCCCCCTCACTAAGTGTCGTGGTATCCGCGAGGGACACTGTAGTGATTTAATCTTGAATTTGGAGATTAAGCATTTGACGGAATTTGGTGAACTTGACACGGCCAAGGTTTTTAGTAAATAAGTCGGCCGGATTTTCCTCGCCAGGTACGAACAGTACTTGGACTAAGCCACGCTCTTGAACATCGCGTATGTAGTGGTAGCGAATGTCAATATGTTTAGAGCGACGTTCAGTAACTGGATTGGATGCAATAAAGATTGCACTCTGGTTGTCACAACAGATAGGTATGGGCTTTAGCTTATAGCCTAGCTCCATCAGCAGTGATCTGACCCAGATGACTTGGCGAGAGCAATCGCTCAAAGCCATATACTCAGCATCAGTTGACGAGTGTGCAACTGTTCGTTGAGCGCGCGACTGCCAACTGAATACTCCTCCTGCTAATTTCAGAAGGAAGCCGGTTTGTGATCGGCGAGTGTTCGGATCTGATCCCCAATCTGCATCTGTGAAAGCAATCAAACCAGAGTTACCAGCGCTTTCATACTCAAGCCGGTAATCACGCGTTCCATTGAGATACCGACAAATATAGAGAGCTTTGTCCAGGTGATCTTCACTGGGGTTAGCGCTTTGTTGGGCGAGTTTAGTGACAGCGAAGGCAATATCGGGCCGAGTACCAAGCATAAGGTAAAGTAACGAGCCGATTACTGTTTGGAAACGCGTTCGGCGTGCAGGGTCAACTGCACCTTCATGCGCGATAGGTTGGTACCCATCTGGGAGTGGAGTCTTAGCAGGCTTTGAGTCCTGCATATTGCAGCGTTGGAGCACCTTATCGAGGTAAGGACGTTGGTCGATACAAAGTTTTGTACCGTGCTTCTCAATGCGCATGCGAAGGAATTCTTTTGCTTCGCCTAGATCTCGACATTCCCACTTCTGCATGAAGTGTTCTTTAGCTTGGAGAACCTTGGACATGTTTGATCCCATGAATATTGCATCATCTACATAGACGATGACGACAATGATGTCATTTTCAATGTTCTGAACAAAGACACCCGCATCTGACTTCAAACGAGTAAAGCCGAGCTTTTTCATGGATTTGTCAAGTGTTTTCCACCAAACAAGACCAGCTTGCTTAAGTCCGTAGAGAGCTTTTCTAAGGCGAAGTACTTTGTTTTCCTGGCCTTTCTCTACGAAGCCTTCAGGCTGTTCCATGTAAATTTCTTCCTCCAGTTCACCGTACAAGTAGGCATTTCGCACATCGAGGCCAGTCATATACCAGCTTTCGAGTGCAGAAAGTGAGAGTACGAGGCGAACAGTCTCGAACCTCACAACTGGGGAGAATATTTGGTCAAAGTCAACACCTTCGACCTGAGAGAAACCACGCGCTACTAGGCGCGCTTTTTTACGACCGTCTGATTTGACGTCGAATACCCATCTATTCTTGATGACCTTTCTGCCTTTTGGGCGGTCAACGAGATCATAGACCTTGCGCTTCTTGAGAGCATCAAGCTCTTCAAGTGCCGCTCTACGCCATTCAATCTGCTGCTGTTTAGGTAAGCGCAGAATATCACGATATGTCCATTCACGAGGGTTGGACATTTGATCATTAGGCTCAATTGCTTTTGAAAGCAAATGGTTTAGAAATCTTACTCCCCCTTCACGGCATAGGAGTGCCATTTCTGCATCAGTGATAGCGGCATTACTGTCTGACTCCGGTGGATCAGACAATTCACTCGAGTCACTATCTTCATCTGGTTGAGTAATCTCAGGCGGATTTTCACGCTGATTGTCAGAATGAGTAGGCGTATGCTCGGGAACATCGCTACTCGAGGTTGGTTGCTGCCGGCGAGGGCGACTCGGGCCAGGCGCATTTTCATCCAACCGTTTCCTGAGATCACGTCGGAGACGTTCTGTAGGTCGTGATTTACCATAAACGTCACCAGGTTGAGCAGGAGGTGGTTTCCTGAGACGAGTAGATCGCCGAGGTTGAGGTTCTTCCTCAGCGTCTTCCGATTCGTCATCAGGAGAACTCGGAATATGACTGGGTTCTCCAGCAGGCTTCTCGTCAGAAGGCTGTTCCGGTTGCTTTGATGAAGGTGGATTTTGATGACGTCGGCGAGAACTCGGTGGTTCATCATCATCTACGTCATCTGAGCCTTGATCATTTGAATGGTCATGGTCATCGGCTGGAGGCTGCTCATTAGAGCGAGTCTTTTTAGGCTTTGAATCTTTACACTTAGGGAAAAATTCTTCATCGAAGTCGGCTTGCGTCGACTCGAATACTACATTATTGGGTGCGCGCATAAATTTCCAGCCATGTGTGGTCTGGCCGAGGTAGGTCATCATCTCGCTTTTGGGCGAGAGTTTATTTTGACGTACTGCCTCAGGTAAGAATACGTATGCGCCGCAACCGAAAACTCGTAGCTTAGAAATATCTGGTATTTCTTTATTTAGGACTTCATAAGGTGTACGCCAGTCAAGGCGACGAGTTGGAGTTCTATTATAGACATAGACAGCATGTTCTAGACTAAAGTTCCACCAGGACGGAGGAATACAGGCAGTATGGCGCATAGCCTCTGACTTGTCCATCATCGTCCTTATAAATCTTTCGGCGCGACCATTCTGCTGATGCATATGTGGCGTGCTCGTTAGAATTTCTATCCCATGTTCACGAAGTAATTCTGTGAAAGCTTTGGATTTGAATTCTCCCCCTGCATCGGACAGCCAGCCCTTGACTTTGGCGTTGTACTGAGTACTAACCATAGCAAGAAATTGTCTCGCAGCTGGTAAGGCCTGAGACTTTTTCCTCATACATATTATCCATGCGTGGGACGTGAAGTCGTCTATTATAACCATAGCATGTTTATGATGATAGTATGATTCAACTGGTAGTTCCTTAAGATCAGAGTGCACGAGCTCAAATGGCTCTGTTGCACGTCGACCAGATGTAGGGAAGTTGCGCGTAGGCATTTTGCCTTGGGCGCATCCAGGGCATGGGGATTTGTGTGGAACGAACTCGAAGTCCGGTGATCCCTTAGTGTGTTTCTTAAGCCTGCGCAACACCTCATCACTGGGGTGCGCCAGCCGTCGATGGGCAATGTCATAATTGACATTGACAGTCGCTTGCCGTGCTACAATATGTGCATCGGGCATCTCAAATTTTATCTTTCTGGTGGATTTCATGACATAGACAGTACCTCCTGGAAATAGAGGAGAAAAACACAGGGAGGCTTTATTATTGCGCAGCGTTACATTGCGCGCATCACCAGAAACTGTCATGTCGTCAGCTACCATTAGCTGTCCCATAGATATTAATTTGAAGGATAAATCCTTGAGGTAATATACATCATGTAAGAGGTATTTACCGGTTTTACCATCTGCTTGCTCATATTCGAGGAGATGGTCACCTACTTCGTCAACGTGCACAAAACTATTTGCAGTTGATACATGAATAGGTCGTTCGAGACGCCTGATGTTAATCAGGGTTTCTCTTTCACCGGTAAAATGGAAAGATGCGCCTGAGTCGAGCATCCAAAAGTCTGAAAACTTGATCTCGACAGGTGCTTGTTTACCCTTACATTTCAAACACTCAGACCATTTTTTAGAATGTGCACAAAATTGATTTGAAAAAGTATCCAAATACATGTACTTTACGAGACTAGTATACGTCGATGTTAAATCTAGACGAACTGCATCAGTAAATGTGCATTGGTCACAGTTTGAAGGTACTTGCCAGAAACCGGCAGCCTCAAGAATATCCTCATCTTCCAATCCAAGGGAGATGGCGGATTCCGCGTCGTCATTGTAAGCGGCAGGTGTGTTCACCATGCCGCTGGCGTAGTCGTGCGCTTTCTGAGAGAAGTAATAAAATTCTTCTTCTTCAGAGTCTTCGTAGTCGGAGGGCTTCAGCTTCTTAGCTGGGCGGCTCGATCCTTCCACGAATTCAGGTTGACGAACAGCAGGAATAGTTGGAGGAGGTGGCGAATCAACAACTTCCTCGAGCATGCGAACACGCTGAGGGGTGCGATCAACTCCAAGGTCCTCGCAGAGATTCATGGCGCGCTTGAAGCGCGGGTATTGGTTGCCTTTACCTCGGACAGGACGCACCCCCTCAAGTTGAGAGGTGGTCGTCGAGGGAGCAGGAGGAGGGGCAACGATGGCAGGTGGTGCTTCGACCGGCGCTACTGCAGCCGGGAGCGAGACGAGAGGGGAGACAAAGGTAAGGGTGGCACCTTGGTGCTGAGTATTCGATTTCTTCTTTCCACGACGAGTCTTCTTGCGACCGTCGGCTTGCTGCTGCTGTCCCTGCTGCTGTCCTTGCGGACGCTGCTGGGGCTGCTGCTGCTGCTGCTGGTGGAAACGAGGATCGTTACCCTTATTTTTAACAGCAGAAACCTTGTGGGCATTCTGCTGAGGTTTTCCTTGTGTCTGCTTGGCCTGCCAAGCGTTGACAATAGAAGTTGCAAGATCCGCAGGTCTCATCGTGGTAGGCTTGTCAGCCTGAGCTGCGATTGCCATCATCACACTTGCATACGCTGGTGCTTTCGAGATAATGAGCATGGCATGAATGAAGGGGGGAATTTCCACCCCAGCAGCCGCCATACGCTCAATATGCTCAGCCAGCTTCGTCAGCGCAGGCAAGGGGTTGGCATTTGGTGGGATTTGAACATCGAGAGCAGACTTGAACTCGGAATAGATCTGGCTGATGCCAGGCGCTCCATAAGTTTCCTCAAAGTGCGTCCACATCCGTTTACCGGTTGTGAACTGCTTGAGGGACTGGGCGACAGAGGGAGTAACACGCAGGCGGATGTTTCCGCGCACTTTCGTGTCATCCCTCTTCCACTCCTTGTAAGTGTCTAGCTCATCCTCCGAGGGTTGAGTCGTGACACGCGCGTCGGCAGGACCAGAGATGGTCGCGACGGGTTCAACGACTTCATCCTCCTCAATAACATACCAGAGTCCTTGCGATTGCAAGAACGCCTCCATGTTCTCAGACCAGACACGCCAGTTGGAGCCGTCAAAGACGGGGACGAGGGAAGTGAGTTGGGAAGACATGGTATTGCTGTAGGAAAAGAGTCAGCAAACTGCTTTTACACAGAGCGACATAGTTTCCCCATGGCGAGGCCCACTGGGCTCTCGCATGTGGCGTCAAACCAGCCAGGTGCAACATTGAGCACCAGGGCTCAAACATGCAACACTGGGGTGACAGCCAGGCGAGCATCATGCTCAATCAGTGCAGCAAGAGCGCACATGAGAGCTAGAGCTCGGGGCTCATAACCTGTGGAGCTAGTACCCAACCGGATACTAGCCCCACAGCAACAACGCAGGTATGACAATACTCACCTGTAGGTTGGTTGGACTTTGCTGTAGCGTGAGCTTACAAGTTCTGGGGAGAACTGGAGATCTATAGTAGCTACCTGAGGGCTTATATACATGTAGGGTAGCTACGTACAAACAATGATAAACAAAGGCCATACGGCCGCATTGTCCGGACCGGCATTCTCATGCCATGGTCTCATGATCGTTTCGTCATGCTCAACAATGCGCATGAAGGGTCACAATGGGTTTTGTCCATGCCGTATGTGTGAAATTCATGGAGTTCGCCTGCCCGACTCTCGACAGCCAACCCATTACGTTCCTCTCGATCGCTCACGACATCCTGATACTGCACTGTCGGCATCTCCGATCAAGGTCTATGACCCTGCCAATCTACCTTTACGCACTCACATGCGATTTATGGAACAGGCACACGAAGTACAGTTCGCTCAAACCGAGACCGAGGCAGACAGTCTTGCTAGGAGGTACGGCATCAAAGGTATTCCGGCACTTGCGTCTCTCTCGTCCTTATCATTTCCTGGCTCCTTCCCATACGACTTCATGCACCTCATTTGGGAGAACGTGACGAAGAATTTGATGCTGCTCTGGAGTGGTGCGTACAAGGGCCTCAACGCCGGCACAGGACACTATGAATTTACACCCGAAGTCTGGGAGGCCATAGGCAAGGCAAGTGCAGACTCTGGTTCAACAATTCCTTTGTGCTTTGGACCCAGACCACCGAACGTTGCGAGCGAGAAGTCATCATGGACTGCTGATAGCCGCTCTTTCTGGACTTTATTCGTTGGACCAGTCGTATTACGGGATCGGTTTGCAGATAAGAAGTACTATGACCACTTCGTTGACTTTGTGCGCATCATACAGATGTGCTTGCAATTTGACATCCCAGTGTCGGACGTGGCAAAGATACGAACTGGGTTTATCGAGTGGGTGAAAAAATACGAGGAGTATGTGTTCAATTTGCTGTTTATCGACCATAGTGCTTACTTGAATCTTAGCCTTTACTATCAACATGACCCCTCTAGACTTTCGGCATGCCCCTTAACTATCCACGCGCTGTTGCACATAGCTGACAGCATCGTTATCGCAGGCCCAGTATGGGCATCGTGGGCGTTTCCCATGGAGCGATATTGTGGCTCTCTACAGCATGCGTTCAAAAGCCGGCGATTTCCATTTGCAGCCGCCAATCGCTATGTGCTTGACTGTGCTTGTCTCAGCCACATTCGGATCGCCTATGCCTCGAGTATTCGAGACCAGCTTACACTGAACGCGCCAGAGCTTGGAGGCTATCATGGTGCTTTGTGTGTAATAAACTGTGCGCGGTCTACATGATCTCCCTTTTGTGTAAAATCTACTGACTATATAATCGTACTCAGATGAGAACTGTGCACTACTACCTTCTTCCCATGAGCGCATCTTCGGAAGAGGTATCCTCGACAAAATCGTTGGGGCTCTGTGTACTCGATTCTCATTGGCCGCACCTGCTATCGTTCGGAACGCTCTTCCTCACGCTCTTCAGGAATGGGAAAGAATTCGATTTCTCCCAGAAGGTGACATTGTCTCTGCTGCAGCTTATCGCAGTCATGTCGATTCTGTTGCCAACACACGACCAGACGCTCGGAACAACACATTTGTCAGAGTATGTTTTCTTCCTTCGGCTTGACGCATTCAGCTAATTTAATTCCATGAAGTATGAACAGATTGTTGATCTGAATTCTCGGTTCCGGAACCTCCCTAGTGTATGGGCCCAGAAACCATTCTTTGGCCAACTTATGCACATCATCGCCGTGGATATTCCAGACATACCATCACTTAATATCCCCTCAACTAGAGTCGTTCTCGCCGCCATCCGGTCATGTAAGGTAACATCAAGTCATGAAATACTTGATATCCATTACTACTCGGAGTATGGCCCGTTGGACCTTGTAGATCTCACGACTATACAATGTATTGTTGGTCGTGTGTATGATCGGGGACAGTGGGGAATTATCGACCGCAGTGGATCTCTCAACCGCGCAATGTATATAGAGGATGAATAATATTTTAGTTTGTTGTCCTTTTGCATGTTGAGTAGTATGATTACTAGGCCACAGAATACTAACTATCACTAAGTAGTAGAGTTTGCTGGGAAGTCCCGTCACTGCCGTGCACAAGCCCTGTAAGACTACTCCTCTAGATACTGATCATGACCGCTCTCGTTCACTGGTACCATTCTGATTCGCACCGTTACGCTCACTGAATTCATCTTCAAGATCTTGAAACAGCTAATTCCACCGAACATATGCGTGAAATTGAGATGCGTGAAATTGACCCTTTATTTACTGAAAAAGCGTGACTCACCGATTTTGCACCGAAAATCCGCGAAGCGCCGAAATATTGGTGAGACTTTGGTCAGTCGCACCGACGTTCAGGTCCACAGTGAGCGCTAGCTGCAAGTTCAACACTCCAGTGCCTCGGTTTGTCTCTCACTATTCCATCGTTCACTTGCAATTGACCAAGCTTTCAAGATCACTCTACAGGTGGTTGAAGTGTGCTTAGATTCATGAGACACAACGCAAATCTTCAACGCGAGCCGTAAATCTAGTGAGTTCTAACTGGAAGATATTTCGAAAGACACAAGTATGTTGATCCTGAGTCAAGTTTTCTTTGTACAAAAACCAGCCATCACACAGAGCAGCCATATCCTCGATTCCACATGAGTTTCATTTTGAGAAGACGGAAGCAGCTTTGGAGTATCTAAGTAACAGCTTACAGTACCTCACCACACGCAACACGCAGTAGGTTCACGAAAGCCCCCTCAATTGTCTATAGCTCACGACGCCCCACGCCTAATCCCAGTGATTTACGTGAGCTCTGCTTTAACAAAGTCACTTGTTTTCAGCCATGCTCCCGCGCTCTTAACTGATCCTAATCTATTCCAGATTCAACGACTATTGAAGCGGATCGAACACCTTCAACCCTCCATTAACACCGTATACAATCGAATGGTCCCCCATCAACATCCTTCCTCCAGAGATTCTAGGTCAAATCTTTGAGCATACTATGGAATTATTCTGCCTGCACAGGTCCGGACTACTCCTCGCACCTGTTTCGTGGCCAACTATCCAGTCCGTGTGTAGCCACTGGAGAAACGTTGCAGTTCAAACTCCAAAATTATGGAGCTACATACGAGTCACCGAGCCACAAATCTTTGCCTATGGTCTCTCTAATCCCGACAAGTCATCTCGTGATACAACACTCATGAGCCTCAAGCGATCGGGTCATCTACCTCTAATTATCGCGGTCCCCGGCGTCCGGCAGAACCTCATGAATAGGCAGCTCTGTTATAATGCTCTCGCCGACGATCTTAAACCGTGCACATCGCGGATCCGTGAACTTCATATGCGAGGTGATCTCACTTCCAATGAGCTTGACCTACTTGCTTCCGAAGGCGGCGAGTGTTCATTGGAATGTCTTTCAATCATAAACTCGGATGAAAGCTACGCTAGTCCTTGGATCACCAGCCGGCTCTTCAATTGGCGGACTCCTCGTCTGTATACACTGTGCATGGATGCCTACGGTGGATGGGGTGGAGCATTCTTCAGCACTCTCCGACATCTGCATATCAAACAGCAGACAGCAGACCTTTGACAACTCTGACGATATTCAATGCCTGTACAGGGTTTTATCGCGGAACTCCCGTCTAGAGGGGCTTGTTCTCGAGAATTGTCGGGCGAATCCCGACACTATCTCAATTTTGGAGACACTACAGTCTCTCAGCATGCCTTACCTGAAGCACATCGTGGTAAAGGGACGGCGCGACAATGATAGCGGGGTTATCGTACAGCTCATCGAGACAAAACTGGTCCTTCAGGCTGACCATGCGAAATCGTATTCGTACCTGAGCCCTAACGGTCTGTCTGATCTATTCCCAACCCGAGAATTATGTATCTTTCCGGCTAAAAAACTCTTCATTGGTGGATTTTTCACGGTTGTGGTCGGGACGGACGATCGCAACTCGTTCCTCATCTTCACACGCATAACCCCTTTCCTCGAAAAATACGCCCTCCACGCACAACGCCCAAAAGTTACCGAACTTTGGCTGCAATCGCAAACCTTCTCTTATCAAGACTTAGCAGATATTGGCACTGCCGACGTGCTCCAAGGAGTGACGAAACTTGTACTGCTTACCGACATTGAGCGGTGTCTCAGCGTTATCTCCGAGTACTCTTACTTCCCCTCGTTAGTAGAGCTACATCTACTCATCAGCTGGGAAGGGCTTGACTCAACCAATGTTGCAAGAATATTAAACTCTTTGAGGGCGAGACAAGACGCAGGTCACCCTATCAGAAAATTGCACATTGCACTCAATTCGTCCGACGGTTATACACCTCAGATATTCGAGTTCTGGAAAAATCGCGAAAAGAAGTTCAGAGACGTCGTTTTTGATACCACTTTTGAAGACGCCTCCGACAATTTACGGCGAATGGAACTACCTAGTGTCTGCATGGAGGGACTACCCGCTCAGTTTCTGTGGAAACGGTGGGATAATATCTACATAGAAAGACAACTATGGCATTTCGAGGATTGAACGATGGCGCGTGCGGCTTTGTTGTAGCTAAGAATACCTGATTACGCTTTTTGTACTATGTACGATAGTGTCGGACATGAGATCCTGAGCCCGCGGCGAAGGCCGAACGTTGAACGTTGCAACGTTGAACTTTGATCACGTCTACTCTGCTTTTAGGAGACTACCATGGTGCACTTAGAGGCAGAGGAAGGTGCGAGCCAACCTCCCAAGGCGGCGAGTACACGCAATTACTAATGGCGCGGACGCACGCCCACGGGCCACCCCGCCGAACGCTTAGTACATACCCCCATGACGACTGTACCACTGGCAGCTGTCTCATACTTGAATATAAATCGGAAAGAAATCCTCAATGTTCGTTAACGTTCAACGTTCAGAAAATGCTCAGGTATGTATATGATATCTCGAAGGTAAGGCCATCATAATGACGACGTCCAAATGCCTCGTTGAGTCATAGAAAATTCAGACGGAAGCTGTGTAAAAATGCAAGCTTGGAATATAACATGGACACTGGACTCGTCGCACAGAGCATATGCATGATACGATTAGACGGCGCAGTTCGACATCTAGTATTGCTGTTGTTCTACACATATCCCAAATAGCAACGTCAACAGAACTGGGCTAGTGCATCCACACACCGTTCAGGACCCTAATTTCGGCTGGTTTTCAATGTAGCCGTTGTCCCACGGTTTCCACAGAAGCTGAGCAGGCGGTCCCTCCATGCAGATCTTGGGTAGCTCCATTCGCCGTGGATTATCGGAGGCATCTTCAAAGGTGACATTAAAGACGACTTCCCTGAACTCCCCCTCATACTCTTTCCAAGACTCGAATACCTGAGCTGCACGATCAACGGTCGAATTGAGTGTGATCTGCAATTTGCTGACGGGGTGTCCTCCATCTCGTCTTGCTATTAAGCAGTATACTATGTTTGAGAGTATGACCCCGATCGAGTCAAGCCCGTCCCAGCTGATGAGTAGATGTATCTCCGACAGCAAGGGGAAGCAGGAGTGCTCGGTGATGCTACAAAGATAGCGGTCGACGTCGGTAAGCAGCACGAGTTTTGTCACTCCTTGGAGCGCGTCGGCGGTGACAATCCCTATGATATCTTGGTAGTCAACCGAGCGAGTTTGAAGCCACAGTTCGGACACTTGTGAGGGTTCTGGACGGAGAGCGTATTTTGCTAGGAAGGAAAGAGGACGCGTGACGACGAGGAACGAACTGTTGTCGTCCGTCCCGACAACAATCTTCACGGTGTGTCTGTGGCTGACGAAAAGTCTTTTGGCCGGGAAGATACATAACTCTTGGTTTGACTCGAACAGATGGAACAGATCGATATGGTTCATATGCGAATACGATTTTGCATGGCCGGCCTGCAGAACCAATTTTCTCTCAATGAGCTGTATAATAAGGTAGATGTCATCCTCAGCGTCCTGTGCCTTTACGACAATGTGCTTCAGGTAGGGCATGTTGAGGCGCGGTAGTGTTTCAAAACCCGAGTCCATCTCAGGGTTTACATAACAACTCTCAAGAACAAAATCCTCTAGATGGGGGTTCTTCGATAAGACACGGTGTAGGCGTCTAAGATCTTTTATGCTGTTGAAGTCCTGGTTTCTGATGAGCAGATGACGCAGGGTAGTGAATGGCGCCCCACCCCATCCACTATACGCGTCCACGTGCAGGGTATGCAGATAAAGAACCCGCCATTTTCGGAAACGGACAAACTCTCGAGAATCGTAGTACCCGAGACCTATATCCACGACGGACAGGTATTCCAATGAATGTTCGCCACCGTCGGAAGCAAATAGATCAAGAACGTTTGGGACTAGGTCACCTCGCATGTGAAGTTCGTGGATCCGCGATGTGTATGGTTTAAGATCGCTGGCGAGAGCAATGCAGCCGGCCTGTTTATTTTCGAGATATGGGGCACTGGCGATCGAGACAATCAGAGGTAGATGGCTCGACCGTCTGATGCTCGTAAGTACCGGGGATTCATTAAGGTCGCAGAGCCCATAAGCATTCAGCTGCGACTTTGTGACTCGAATGTAGTTCCATAGTTCCGGAGTTTGTATAGCGATGTTTCTCCAGTAACGACACACGGATTGGATGACTGGCCAGGAAATAGATGGAGAGCTTATTTCAACCCCGTGCAGGCGAGGTGAATCCTTATTACGCTCGAAGA
The DNA here is from genome assembly GCA_022160335.1 of Irpex rosettiformis. Taxonomy (NCBI): domain Eukaryota; kingdom Fungi; phylum Basidiomycota; class Agaricomycetes; order Polyporales; family Irpicaceae; genus Irpex; species Irpex rosettiformis. Next base: position 402,335 of record MU274917.1, on the reverse strand, counting down.
TTGAGCCTAGTATCTCTGGAGGAAGGCTGTTTACGGGGGCCATTCGGTTGTATACGGTGCTAACGGAAGGTTGAAGGCGTTCGATCTGCTTCAGCAGTCGTTGAATCTAAAATATAGTATGCTCAGTTGAGACCTATGAGATAATATGTATGCAAGCAAATAACCTTTTTGAAGTCGAGCTCACGTAGAACGCTGTAATTAGACGTGGGCCATCATCAACGAGGAGAACTACCGCCGCCAGCGCGGACGTACCAAGTGTTACTTGCGGCGAGCCATTGTAAGCTGCTACTTAGATACCCCAAAGCTGCTTCTGCCTTCTCAAAATGAAACATATATGGATGCTCGGAAAACATAGCTGTTCTGCACGGTGGTGGCAGGGTTTTGTACTACGGAGGAAATATCATCGGTATGATAAGTACTTAAGTCTTACAAACACTAGGTTAGGACTTACTAGATTTTTACCGTGTATAGGTGACGTTGAATAGTTATAAGAAAGCACGCTTTTCGACCGCCTGAGATGTCAATTGCAAGTAGAATAAGTAAATGTAGTCGATCGACGGTCGCAGCTGCAGTGAGTCACCGTGGTCCGTGATGACAGTGCAGGCAAAGGCGTGTCTGGGCGTCTGATCCGCCTTCCTCGGACCGCAAGGACCGTGGACGTGTCATCCATAAATTACCATAATAGGAAGAGTCAAGACTACTGTCAAGGCCACTGACAGCAGTTTCGAAAGCTTCGAAACTCTTGAAACTTGCTGCTCGAAGCTTGGTTATAAGTTACTCTCTTTGCATGGATGTTCAAGCTTCAAGTCTAACAGTCAGTGAGTATCCCACAATTGTATCAACCGATACGCTACCGTACGGATTTATAGGAAGGGAAATGGAAAAATGCTTGCAAAAAGATCAAGGACTCGATGAGCCCGCCATAAAACTCAAACTAGCTCTGACACCTGCTCACCTTGTCACTGCATTACGCGAGGAATAATAATCATATCAGCGATTCATTAACATTCCCTGTTATATACCGTGTTGACGTTGTTACGTTCCGCTTCAGGTATGTACTCACTTATTTACATATAAAGTGTCTTCAACCTCTTCAGCGAACCTATTCACTCACTCACCTCCTCCTAACGCACCATGCTAGACATCCAAGAGTTTATATTACGTGGACCCCTCTCAGACGGGGGACTCGCCCTCTGCTTCAAACGCTGTCGTCCTTCAACCCCTCTTCCTCAGCCTCGAGACAATGATCCAAAAAACCAAGTCGTGCTCTTCCTGGCGCACTGCGTCGGACAACGTAAGTTATAAGGCATATTTTTTCTCGAGTCTCTCCAGTAGTTTTACCGATCCATAATACTAACCTTCCCCTTCCTGCTCATGTTCCTGCACCTCTAGACAAGGAATCATGGTTCCCCACCCTCGAGCACCTATTCTCCATCCAAGCCTCCTCCCCTTTGCCTTCGAATGCTAGTACAACCCGTAGCATTGGCGAAGCATGGGTAATGGACTCCCAGAATCACGGGTATTCCGGCATCCTGAACGAACGAGCCTGGATGGGCCGTCCAGAAGGCGTTGGTACGTTTATTTTCCCAACCTATCTACTATTCTTTCTTCTTCGTCTATGCTTTTTATTATAGTTAAATCTGACTAAACACATATGCACAGCCGCAACAGAATGGGCTCGCGGCGCCCAAGTCCTCCTCAGATCTGGCCTCATACAAGGTACAAGTGTCATCGGGATAGGTCACTCCGCAGGGGCCGGTATGATGTACGTTTACCTCTCATCTCCTTCCATACACATATCTACCCCGGAACTAATCGACCTTTATATATGTTCTCAAACTCGACTTTACTCAGCGTCCTAGCAGCCCATCACTATCCACTCAACGCCTCACCATCATTCTCCTCCATCATCATCATCGACCCGGGTATCTTCTCCCCCGCTACGATCTCCTCTATCAAATCCACCAACGGTCCTCTCATACAAATCACCAACTATACGAAGACGAAAAAGGATACGTGGGATTCACGCGAGGCCGCAAGAGCGTGGATGGTCAAACGTTTACCATGGAGCCGCTGGAATCCAAAAGTACTCGACCTGTTTATCGTACGTGTCATATCTCCATGATCTGCTGTATACAATCCAATTGAGAATATCAACATCATCCCATCAGGAACACGGTCTTCGCGACTTACCCTCAGCGACGTATCCCGCCAAGACACGCGGAGTCACATTGAGCACGCCCATTGCGCAAGAAACAGCAGGTTATACGCATTACGAAAGTGCACACGAATCCTTATCGTCGTTAGCGTCAGTGTGCGAAGTTATGCCCGTACATTGTATATGGGCGGGTTTAGATGGTATCGTGTAAGTGGTCTTTTTCTTCCAATGTCAATTCACTGCTGGTGAGAACGGTGTTCTGACGAAGTGAGAATATAGGAACGAAGATATGCGACGAGAGATCATGGACGAAAGTCAAGGCAGGCGCATGGCCAGTTCTGTTACGATCAGAGGAGCAGCTCATCCGGTACGTTACCCGAGGTTTGATGTACCTCCTCAAGGGACGAGCCTTACGGAATGCCTCATTTTCTAGATACCTCAAGAGAAACCCGCCGTTCTGGCATCCGCGATCTGGAATGCCATTCAGTCCCAGCGTAATCAGCTTCCCGTATCCCGCTTGTAGACCCTCCCCCTCTCCCAAGAATCGTAGAACACCGAATGATATCCATGTATAGAAGTAGTGCGTGTTTCCCCAACGACAAAGGGCCATACACAAAAATTTCGAAACAGCGAACGATATGTGTCTTCTAAGCCTTAGGCGTCGTCGGATAGGCTCATGATGAGCTTGTGACAATCTATCACTAATCAGTTCTCCGCCATTTTGGGATGATGACATCAGTAGAAGAACGCACCCTCTACTGCCTTCTTCGACGTAGCCATACCCAGGACCTGTCCCTTCTCCCGCTCCTTTTCATTCTTGATGACACTTGCGTGTTTCTTTTCGCTAAACGTCTAAAATTAAAGTCCTCGTTTAGAGCTTGTATGCAAAAAAAAAAAAAAAGACAGGAAAGAGGCAGATAGATATGCATATATGCATGCTTACACTGAATTTCTGATGTGCCTTCAATAGTTGCTCCCATAATACGCGAATTTCATCTTCCGCGGCTGCGTGTTGCATGACGAAGTCGTCGAATATCTTCTTCCTAAATCACATAAGGGAAATAGGTGAAGATGTTAGAACCTTCATTACGTTATAACGCATATATGCAAAGACTTACATGTCCTCAAGTGCATCCTCAAACTCTTCCACCTCCGCAGAAGCCTTCATGGACACACTTCCCTATTCAATTCTCGAAACCACTCCAAAGACAAACGCGACTCACGCTCTTAGCCAACTCAGCCTTGGCACTACCCAAAAACTTGACTTCGTTGTCTTTCCTCTTCTTTTCTAGTGTACCTAGAAAACGCTCAGCATCACGATACCGGACTGCATGTATGCGCTCTGAAGCACCCGACGGGAGAATACGGACTCTGAACTTGTTTGGCTACTGCCAGCATTAATCTGCCATGATAATGTTCTATCAGATACCTAGCATACATAAACATGGACATTAAGAAGCAACGCACCCAGAATCGTCACTTCCCTCAGAGGCTTGAGAGCGCGACTTCAGGGCATTGGAAAGACTGTAAGGAAGGTTGTGACGGGGACGACTGCGCACTGTACCTCTTGAGCCTTAATCCGCGGCATTGGGATTTTTTTTCGGTGGGAATTATGAAGAGCCAAAAGTAGGAGGGTGGAGCAAGAACAAAGGAAGGCCGCAGGGATTTGGGGATCAAGACCTCGGAAACACGGTCACGTGCCGTACGCCACGGCCGATCGTGACGCGTAGCGAACTTGCGGTTCACGCACAGGACGTAGAATACTGACATGAAGTGGGTGGGTGAGTTTGAACAAGGGGAAGTCAAACAACAGTATTATCTTCTGTTGGTTTGAAGACATGGAAGCGCGAGCATAACCATACAGGCGATGTGGTCCCGAGTGGCCCAGCTGACCTAGTAGAATCGTTCGAAAGTTGAAGCCATGGCCTCCATACATGTACCTCAACGTCTCCGTGTAGCTGAATATCTGTACTCTTTGCGACTGATGAATGACGAAAGAGCACAGTAACTTCTTTTCCTCTTTTGAATTCTGTTGTCTGCGAATCCAGGACCAGACATTTGGCGAGCGTGACCATGGGGGACTTTGTTTTGATTGAAGTATTCGCTGGAATGGGCGAGCGGTGTAGTAGGGTGATAGTCTTCAACTTGAGGTCAGCCTTCATGCGCCTCTTCCCATCACCGTAAGACCTCATAGTATGTTCTTCCCAAAGCTTCTGATCAGTGTTACTCTGAGCAAAGCGCCTGCTAAATGCCTCTGCAAGACCTCCTCTACCCATACAGTGTCATCAATAAATATAGGATGGGATGAGGAAGTGGCAGCACGCACCTGATATATTTGCCCTTCCCTCCTCCGTTCTTATTCCTCTCAGGACTCTGGATCAACCCACGTCCCAGCTCTCTGTCTACAGCATCAACATAGGTTGAGCATCCCTGCTTCAAAAGTAGCGAGAAAAGTTCCGAAGGCACGCTTTCTGCGTGAGGATCCGTGGCGATCGCTACACGGGTCGTAGAGATAGTCTTAAGCTTCGATGGACTGATAGGGGGTGGTCCCTTTGGCTCTGTGCGAGGAAGAAGGGGTGGACCAGGTATAGGTTTTAGAGAGCTATCGGTGAGGCGAGGTCTGATAACAGGGGGATTATGTAGCATGCTGCTGGTCTTGCTCTCGCGTGCATTTGTAGTCTTCGTTTCACGAGTGAAGGTGTTTGGCTGGGATAGAATAGGACGTAGACCGGATAGTTTCATTGGACTAGATATAGCAGAATTCTTTGGCTTTGAGATCGAAGGAAGGGGTGGGGGAGGACGAGGAGGAAGCAGTGGTTTGTTACCGTTGGGTTTAGTTGCTGGCTTAGGGACGAGACCAGCGAAATCGGGTCGACCAAGTGGTCTTATTGATCGTGTAGCATTGCCAAAGCTCTTCTCATCGAATTCAGACTGGACTTTCGGGGCAGCTACGAGATGCCTGACGGTGCTAGTAGAAGGTGCGAAGCCATCTGGAAGTCCTTGCCCCAGGCGAGGACGTTTGGCCGGTCGAGCAATCTTGGGGGTTTCATTAGATGAATACTTTAGAGCCAAATCAAAAGACTCACTTCTTCGCTGCAATCTTCCTTACGCTTAGCGTTCATGAGATCTTTTGCTCATCGACGGAAGAAGGTTACTGTCTAGACAAGCCCTTGGGAAACGCCGTGACATTTATACATGCTGCGCGCTGTGACAGACCTCACGTCATCTTGTCACGCTCAAAATTGGCACCCACGTTGTGGCGTTTTGCGGCCCAGGACATAAAGCCGGATCCGGACTCGTCCCCGGGCTTGCCTTGAACCACCACCATTCGAAACCCGTCCCAACAAACGACGGGGTCTCAGGATACCATGAAGTTTTTCTGTATGTTCTCTGTACTGATTAATTAACGCAGGGAATCAGTCACAAATACGAAGACGATGAACTCGAAGTTATGACCACATCAGATCTCCAGCCTATCTCTAAGTTGAAGTCATAAACTTTCTGGATTTACGTCGCATCATCAGACTCTGCTACACAGCCCTAGTAAGTGTTAGTGCCCTCTGTGGAGTTGTCTTCGCGACTATGACTGTTGTGATGACTCTGGCAACAGCATGAGGCTCAAGCATAGACAATATATCGTGATGAAAAATGGGCCAGGGGGTCAATGCACACTCGAAGTGTGCGTCCATCATGGTGCACCTAGCCCATAACAGCCCACCGTAGCCAACTGATTGACCCTTACATATTGTTATGTACCGAGCTTATGCATCGCGCGAATCGTGGTTTACGTATGGTCTCGTGGAAGCAATGCCTAATACGGTGTGAGGTGAGTCTCAGTCTACCCGCCTTCACTTTCCTCAATCCACCAGAGAATTTACTTCTATATACATACTATGATTCTGAATGCGACTTTTGCAGACGCTATGTTGCTCGGGCATGACTTGTGATTTGTACCTGAAGCTCCGGGCGAAGAGCGGGACACTTTTGTTTGCTTTTTTTGTCTAATTTAAGCAACCGATCAGTGGTTGCGGACGCTCCGACTGAAGATTACTTCCGCCAGTGGGTGAGCTATCTGTCGCAGCTATAAAATACCTAAGGAAAGCGGGTGATGGGACAACTACGTTTGTGTCGTCTGCCCACTCGTTGAACCTCACCGTTGTCGTTCTTTTCTGTGCGCCTGGTGCCCACTTTCAGATTTCATGCCTATAATTTGCCTGCCGGGGGTGCGTATAATTCTATGTATCCACTTACTGAAAATATTGACCTTGTGCATTAGCTCGACTTCCATGCATTTTGGCAATTTTGGGAAGACGACTTGGAGGATATTGCTGATCTGAGAGGGATCATTGTTCCCCAAGCTGTCTATATGGATGCCATCAGGAGAGATGCCAAAGACTACACAGGATACTTAAATGACTCCGTCTACTTTAAAGTTAATGGCAGGCTTGGGGTCAGTGTGGCCTCCGCGAGACTTGGGAAGCTGGACGGGCTCGAGGACCCAGATGCCAAACATACATTCTTCCGAACTAGCCAGTCTTCGCTTCGCATATTGGTAAGCTATACTACTCTCTATAGCTCCCTACTTTCTTAACTACTCATATTCAGTGGCCTGGCTACAAAAAGTGGTCCATACAAATAGGCAAACCCGCACGGGGATCAGTGCTCACAACAGCCGAGCTAGCCGTTTTGATAGCGGCACAAGTCACCAAATTCTTAGGCTACGGCACTAAAAAAGCAAGTCTCTCACACGTAATCCTGCGCTCTACCCGTCCTCTGACTTCATGTCTAGAATTTACCGGAGGAGAAACAGAACATGAAGAAAGACGAAATGGGCGACTGGAATTTGCGCCATTTCCCCCTCGACTGTATATATTTACTACGACTGGACAAACGCGGAGCGGCTTCCTGGCAACCTGTGCTCTCAATAGACCCATCACTTGCCAAGATTCCAGCGAACAAGGTTCTATGATAGGTTATAGAATGTAGTGCTCCCGGTGTGTAATCACACCTTATTGCTGTATCGGTAGCTTTGGACGAACTCTGCGCATCTCATTTTACCATAATTGACAATAGCACCACAAATAATAGTATACCCACTATATTCTGCATGTTCAACTAGTTGTAGCACTAGAGCACCGATTCAATCAATGATATCAAATCACTTGGTATTCAGAACATGTAAACGAGTGGACACGGATATTCTTGACATAACCCGAAAAAAAAGCGCGGTGGCACGCGCATGAGAAGAGAAAGCAAGATACTCGAAGACGATAGGAACCGAGAACGTTGGAGATGAGGTGGAGGTAGTAAAGGGAGACAGCGTCCCAACTACTGCAAGAAAACCCTAGACCGTCATCTGGATGGTCGACAGCGACCAAGCATATTAGGGTTCGGGAAGGGATATGTGAAGGTTTGGATGTGCAGGAAGGGAGACAGCGTCCCGACTCCTGCGAGTGCCGGCGTCTGAATGGTCGACAGCGACCAAGCAAATGATGGCCAGGGAATGGTGTGTGAAGGTCGTTTGTGAATTATGATGCTGAGGATGTCGAGCGTAAGGAGCGTCCAAGCGACGCAGGAGAAGCCGTCCCAGGTCGTATTCTTGGTCGAAGTCGTATTCCCGCTAGTACTAGTAGGCCGGAGCCCGAGGCGTGACTAGTCAGGTTAAGACTCCTTAGGTTGTTTATTTCGGTCGGTATGTGCTCCTGCTATCGGCCTTACCGCGAAATCAAGATCGTCGAAGATAGAGTCGCTGCTGGGCGGTAATTCGAGGCGTAACAAGTCAGTTGAGGATGATTCGCCGTATCCCATCCAGGAGTTCAAGTCGCTGTCCATTGATGTGATGCTCCTGAGGTCCCGTGTAGACTCTGACTCTCGTCCTGCAACCCTATCCCAATTGAATCCGTAGTCGTCGGAAGCCACCTTACTGCTGCCACTAGTAGACCGGAGTCCGAGGCGCGACAGGTCAGATGATGGTTCCTCCTCTGATTTGGATCCGTTGTGGAAGTATTCTTCAGTGCTGAAGGGTGGGACGTAGATATAGTTGCCGTCAGAGAGCTTAGGAGCGAATGGGATAGGGATTGGTGCGTGGAGCATGAGATTGGGCTTGGTGGGGACGGAGGGGAAGAACTCGTGTACAGTAGTAGGTAAACCGAGTTCGTAGAAGACAGAGGTGGATGGAGTGTGAGGCGCACATGGTGATTCATAGGAATAGTTGGTCTTGTTATCTTCGTTGCAGTCGGTGACTGTAATGGTGGGTGCTTCGAATTTGTCCGGTATGTTAAGATCGTAGAAAGAGTCACAAGAGGGTAGGGATAGAGACAGAGAGCAAAGATTGTCGCCAGAGACGTAGTGAACAAGATCAGCCAAGCATAAGGAATCCGTGGAAGCCGAGCAATCTGGCGAGATAGGATCTTCGTGAGGAACCTTGTAGCTGTCGTCAACAGCATAGGCATCCTTCGAATGACCAAAGGTAAGCATGAAACTATCGTCGAGACAAGGAGTATGTGGTGGTGAAGAGTCGATAGATTCCGTCTCACAATCGAGTGACGGACTGAGAGTTGGCATCCCGAAGGCTTCATTTGCATCCATGAGGTCATCATCGTTGAGATACAAGGAACTGCCTGTAGATCCCGAAGGAGGCAAAGACCAAGATGTGATGAGAGGGCCAGCGTTGTTCCGTTGGAGGATGAGTTCGAGGTCAATGCTCTCCAGACTTGCATCGTCAATAATGTGAGCTCCTGCCGGCCGAGATGACGGAGTAGACACTGGTGTATCTAAACCCTTATCCGCAGTGATGAAGTCGTCGTCGTCAACGTATAAGAAACCAGAGTCGGAAGGAGGCAACGACCAAGAAGTAATCAGTGGACCAGAGCAAAGGTCGAGGTCAAGGTCGATACTACTGAGACTTGGAGAGCTGGAACAAGACACAGGAGTGGATACGATGAGAGCTACATCATGGGTAGTCGACTCGATAGGGAGGATCTCAGCGAGCTGCTGACTGGCGTTGGCGTCCGCTTTGATGAGGTCGCCATCCTCGACGTACAAGAAACTCGACTCGGAAGGAGGCAGCGACCAAGATGTAATCAGCGAACCAGGGTGGTCGAGATTGATTGCGAGGCTCCTGAGACTTGTAGTACTAGAGTTAGACGCAGGAATAGTGGGCCCGAGAGGAATGTTGTCGCTAGTCGCTTGGGTAAGGGGAACCTCAGGCTCAGAAAGTGGCTGGATGATCTCGTTGGGCACAGGAGTTTCAACCTTCAAGGGAGTGGGGTGGAGCGGTAGCACGATCGACCTTGGTGTATGGGAGTCGAGATGCGTCGGTAAGCACAAATCTTTATCTTGGACCTTCTCTATGAATGCGACGGTAGACATCTTCGCCCTCCGGATGACCCAGGCGAGTACAAGCACAGCAATATAGACAGAGAGCAGAACGAAGACGACAAATATAAGCCGGTCGATCCAGAGCGATGCCTGCATTGCCAGAGCAGGCATGTTGCCAGTAGCGATGATGGTGGGGATGGGCGCCATGGTGAGAGCAAGTAGAGAGCGTCGAAAGCAAGTTGACGACGGGATTAATGCTTGAGGTGGTGGATGAACGAGAAGAAGTGGTGAGAAACCCATTTATATGTACGAGGCATGCTATATATTGACGACGCAAGGCTGACAGTGGCACAGTGCAGCTGACACGTATCATGTCAGCTTGCCGGCTTTGAACATACAGCCAAGAGGCGGGAGGCTGTCTAAAAATATCAGAGTCAGTAGTTGGGACAAAGACAAGACGAATAAGCACGAACTGCCCTTGGGAAGCTTTCCATATGAAACAAGTCTATAGTCTTGAAGTTGTTAACATTTAAGTACCCTGGATCGAAAAACTTTCCTCGCCGCATATCCGCCAATCTCAGCGACATTCTCAAACCTGGATGATAGAAAACCTCTTGAAACGTACAGATTTTCCTTCATGAAGTTGTCGTACAACTGGCCGCGTTCGCGGTTAGAGTCAAGTTAGAGACGGTAAAGTTACCAGCAACAAGTTCAATGAAAAATTGATGAACGAGCGCCTATTCATCACTTCACACTCTGCGCCATTATCCTCACCGGCCTGATCATCTGCTTAAGCATACCGCTCTCTTTACAACATAAGATCGAAGAAGGCTGGAATATATCGTCAAAGCAAGTGAACCGGAATCCTTCCCTTCCCTTCCGTTTCACCAAAAATCACCTTCACTGCAGTCTCTAGTGCAGAAACAGTAAACTCCATGGTGGACAACACGGCACCAGGGAAATCTTCAAAATCCAGAACGTCATAAGGCGCACAAGTCGATACGACAACCAGAGGCTTCTCGTGAAGCACCTTCAGCAAGGAACGGAGGCAATCGACCTGCCAGGACCCCTTGTCGAACCCGTTTCTGGTCGCAAAAACAATCGAGGAGGCAGATCTGAGAAGGTCATTTGGGACTTCCTCGCCAGGCCCATAGACGACATGCTGGATAGAGGTGCGCTGGGAGACGGCTGCAGCGAATGCATTGTACGATGGTCCGGCTGTGTTCCTCAAGCGGCCTTGACCATCGCGAAGGACTCCATCGGCATCATCTACAGCAAGATTAATGCTTTCCATTCGGGGTGTGAGGACCAAAATCGACCCAGACGAAGGGGATAGAGGTAGAGTGTCCTCCCCGTCGCGGAGCACCGTTGTGCTAGCTTCATATGCTGAGCGAGCAAGATAAGCATTTCTGTGCTTCAGCGCTGTCCACTCGTCCATATCGATGCTAGAAGACAAGACTTCATCCCATGTACTAGCAAACTGTGTTTTGAGCGCCGCAACTCTTCTTCCACTGTCCTTGAGTGACAAGATCGAGAGTGAGCCATCGGAAATAGCGCTGTACGTCTTCTCGATTGCTCCTTGTTGTCGACCCAATGTATGACATATCATCACAACGTCTGCTCCAGCCTGCAAAGCGAGCACAGCGCCACCTTCGGAACCGTAGTTCTCTGCTACAGCTTCCATCTCGAGGCAGTCGGTAACAATGAGACCTTCGTAGTGCATCTCTTTTCTGAGGAGATCTGTGGTTATCTCTCGCGAAAGAGAGCAAGGCGTGTCGTCTCCTGTAATCATTGGAAGAGCCATATGTCCCGTCATGATCGTAGCAACCTGGTCCTCCACAAGTGCCTTGAAGGGAACTAGCTCGGTCGCGGCTAGAGTTTCCTTACTAGCCATGATCCTGGGAAGGCTCAAATGAGAGTCGACATGCGTGTTGCCGTGCCCAGGAAAATGTTTCGCAGATGGAGCAACCCTCGCCTCTGTTAATCCTTTGCTTACAGCACTGACGTAGCGTGCGACTTCTTGAGGATCTGGAGTAAATGATTAGAACGGAATCGAACAATTCAAAGACAACATACCATCTCCAAAGGAACGGACACCTATGACATTGATCAGTTTACGCTCAAAACTCGCTATGTAGTGCACCTACCAATAACAGGGTTTCTAGGGTCGGAGTTTACATCTGCGACCGGGCTATAACTTGAAATCACATATAATGTGTTAGTAGCAGCGCAGAACACTTATACCAGCTCCAGAAACTTACTCCCAATTAATCCCAGCTATCCGCATCTCAGAGGCCGAGCCATAGGCAACCTTCTCTGCCAAGTCTGTAGAACCGGAGGCAGCAACAGCCATGGCTCCTGGGCTAGATGCTGCAAGTCAAATCAAGTAGTAACCCGTACTGTTCAAGTTACTTACAACTGGGTGCCACATTCTTCTGTGGAAAATGCAGATACAAGACCTACAAAAAGTTAATGAGTACCCTTAAGCCATGATAAATCATAAGGAAGCCTGCAGGGTGTGATCACCATTCTCTTGATCAATGCCAATCATTAGAGGCCTTTCATGGCCAGCGTCTTTTGCAATACGCTGGAGTTTCTGTATCAAACCATGCACTTGTTCAACGTCTACGTGGCTGAGATGAAGCGTATACAACTTTGATCACGGAAGTCGATATCACTGACCACGAATATTGCGTTTCATGAGAATCACGTTTCTACCAAAGTAGCTCGTGTTTCAGATGGGAATAGAGACATTTCAGAAAAAGCGTACCCTAGATAATATTGACTTATCAACTTCGTGATGTCATCGCCAATGTCGTGGCCATGAAATCCAAACACGAAATGCTGTTTCGGCGGAAAGTAGTTATCGATCAGTAAGCTGCCAGTGGATATGCAACAAGGGACGGTCATACCTGCCCAACTTCCCGTCTAATCTCTTCAGACAACTCACTCATGTCCCAAAAGTTCCGCGATGCCTGGTCTAGGGGAAGTTTGTAAGTATTGTTGGTGGCTATGATCAAACGAAGTTGTAGCAGAGGGAATAGCAGAAGCCTCATGGTGTAGCGCCGAGACAACCTTCGCACGCCGAGATCAACATTGAGTTAAAGACCGAATAACTTCCTAAACATCGATATGATGATACTAATATAAACCTAAATAAACAACGCTCAGTGTACTCTACAAACGACAACCAGAAGCCTACAAGCCCCCCAAAGACGACAATATATTCGTCAAAACGATACAATCCAAAACGTGAACATCTTGACCCTAGTTCTTGGATGTCAGCGATTAACAACAGCCGGAGCTGTCTGAGCCTTCAAATGCGCTGCCGCAATGCGCGCCTTTGTCAATTCCGCTGCAGCGTCATATGCATAGTGTATAGGCTGATGATGTTTCCATCCGCGTGACATATCGTCAGAATCGTCCTCGCTCAAGTCGTTAGCTTGTGATTCGTTCGTATGCTCCATGAACAGGTCATCCGGATCGAAGGCTGTCACAAGAACAAACCGTAAGTCTCAGTCATCGTTATTGGTAACCGGATACTCACATTCGCTTTCATCAACATCTATCTGCCGACGTTTCCCAAGAGCTTTGGCGCTAGGCTTTGTTTGTTCTTCATATTCGTATTCTTCTTCAGACTCTTCTGGAAGCGACGATGAATCATCGTTTATCCTGAGTCTGGCTGTAGCAGGGGTAAGTGTTGTATCCTGGTATCGATCGGACTGATAGTTTGAATGCGCAACAGAGCTACGATCAGGAGATGGCGTGCGGGATCGAGTAGCAGTACTATGGGTAGGAAGACGAGGACCATGTGGTGCTGGCGGAGGAGGGGCAAGTGAAGGAGAAGATAAGTGAGGATGTGGATACGAATTAGTGATGTGAGTGGGAAGAGGTGCGGGCTTGTGTGATGAATAATGATGATTGTTGTTGGCGCTTAACTGCGCCACCATGCCAGAGGGTGTTGGCGATGGTGATGGTGACACCGCAGGGGACGGGGAATGTGAAGAACCACCTCCATACAGATTTTGTGGAGGCTCTAGGTGAATCTGTCCATCTTGGTCATAATAGGCACGCTGGCAATGGCTATCAGTTAGGATACTTTATACAAATACACGGTATCGCTCACGCTCCGATCTATTCGAGTCTCCTTCTTGCTTCGTTCTTCTGCCTCACGTTCCATACCAACACGTTCAAGATCGTCATACATTCGAAGGGCCTCCGTAAGTTGCTCGTTGGAGTATAAAAGGGCTGCTAATAGCTCTTCCTCCCAAGTAAGCTGCACAGGCTCCTCTACTGAATTCGAGCGTTGTAAGGGGGGAGGAGGGTCTCCACCAGAACGCACGCGAGGCTGCTTTGGGCTATGTTGATGTGGCACTTCGCGCGATCTTTCAGCATTGGCGTATGCCCAATTGAGCTGAGAATAAATAAGTTCTTGAGATGCTCGACATTTTGCGTAGAATTCCTGCTTAGTAGTTAGTAATAAAAAAACGTACAGTATATTGCCGAACATACCGTAATAATTCTCTTTTCTTTAAGATCCTCCGGCTTGGCAAAAGCTAGTGCTTCCGATAATAATTGTGCATTTCCATTCCCGAATTGACATTCTTCAAACAGTCGGCGCATATCCTCTTCCAGGGGAATAACCTTGTTACGAGACGATTTTTGTTTTGAATTCTGGAACAAGTATTCGTATCATTGAGTCTTGACATAGACTGAAAAGAAACTGACCGGCAGTCGTTGAGGGGCGTTCGGGGTGGGCGTTACAGGTGGGGTTTGCTCCGAAGTCGCGGAATATTGGTGTTTCGAGACGACAGGAGGATTAAACATGGCATCTCCAGTATCAAATGGTATACCCTTAATGAGAATAATCAGTTGTGTTAAGAAAAGATACACGGGCTACTTACTTCATCAGGCTGATCAGGTGCCTTGACCTTCCGCCACAAGCCCCGAAGCCCGTCTCTATCATGACGGACGTCCTTACCTAGCAACAAGTTTAGTACAAAATAAGTGGGGAGATGGTGACTCGTACTGCGTGGACTTGAATACGCTGCGCCGGCTAATACTTCTAATAGTCTTTCGCGGACCACAGGAGTCGTCTTCTGCGACTGTAAAACGTCTTCTAAGGTGTCAAGAAATTTTCTAGAGGCGCACTGAACTAGGAAGTTCTCATGACAATTTATAATCATGATTGCCCAAAGCTACACCCAAAAGTATAAGGCTTTCTTCGGAACAGCAAACGACAATGTCTGCACGTACACGAGCAGCTGATAGTTGTGCAGCGGGTTCTGCATACCTACCAGATATCAAGGCGATAGTTCAGCATATCTAAATAGCAATGACTACAAAAGACTGCTCACTTAAATTCCTTCCTCAACGCCCTCACGGCCTCCTTCGCATAAGCCTCACTTGATGACGCTCGTTCGCAGACCTCCAAAACTACAGCCCAGTCCTCCGACGATGTTGCACTCAAATATCCTATAACGATGTCAGTACGTGAGTAGAGTTGAATGCGGCACGATATACCAATTATTCTGGTCAGTTCATTCTGTTCATGATCCTCTTTCCGCTCTCTTTCTCTTTCTCGTTGACGTTCCTTCTCTCGTTCACGCTCTTTATTGCGCTCAGCAGCCCGTTCTTTCTCTCTTTCACGGTCTTTAGTCCGTTCTGTCGCCCGTTCCCAGAAACCTTTACGCTCCTTCCTATCTTCACGCTCGCGTCCACCATACGAGTATTCAGTACCATTATCTTCAGAGTGTTGTCGCTGCAAAATGTCAGGCGGGGCGTGTTGACGAGGTTCGAGCGATTGTAATATTCCGCCGACTGCTGCTGCGGCATTTTGGGACGAGGCTTGCTTCTTGCGCAGAAGCTGATCTTTCACGCTGCTTGCTTTAGAGGTTGGATGGGGAGCCGAGCCGAATGGAGACGATGCTCGCGCAGAGTGTGGGTTGACCAGAGGTGCTGTACCTAGCATTCACATGGAGAATGGTTCGTATTTCCAAGTTAACAGATTGATACAGCTGACCGGAAACTCACCATCGCTTGTAGTAGTGACCACGTCCCAATGCTCTTCTGTTGATGTTCGGATAGTGCTATGGCGGTCTGCGATCGGGTGTGCAGATTGGACGTGATAATAGCCTTCCTGCAAACAGAACCTGAGTCACACAGAGCAAGACGAGACTGAGCATCACCAACGTACATCTGGAGGTGTGGGCACGTTGACTATTTCTCTAGTTCCCTGGGGCGACCTGGCATCTTTGGCATCTTTGGCCCCTCCTAGTCCCAAAAGCCTCCTCATAGCCATCCGAGCGGAGAACAAGAGAGATTAGCAGCGTAGCTCCAAGCGGTGGATGAGAGGAGGAGCAGAAGGACGTTTGTGATTTTGGAGCGAGAACAAGCTTGACCGGGCCTGTTTAAGATGCCAAGACGCCCGCAGTACGGGCGATGCACGTCGGCCTCACGTGCGACGGTCATCAAACGCGTCGGCGCACGACTGACTCACTGTAGCCAGTGGTGGGTAAACCTCCTCGACGACCAGACTGATGCCTCTCTCTCTTCCCCTCTGGATACAAGCATAAGAGCGATCAAGACATGAAACAGGTCTCCAATTGGTCCACTGGCACTGGCAGTAGCTAGGTGCTGTGTAAGTACTTTATTTAGAACTCACTAGGTCCAGCAGTTCCAATTTCCAGTAAGTATTATTATGTGTATTGTACAGCGGGCTACAAAGTATAAATATATCTGCGAAAAGCTAAAATGACCGTAGTGATATCTGTGGCTTATGTGACTCGACACTGTTAGACTTAGAGCCTCCCAAAGCTTGCCTGACGGAGGTCTCCAAGGTCTCTTTCAGGTCGTGGGGTAATTTGCCAGTAGCCTCCTTAAACGCCAACGGAGAAGATGCAGCCCATTGCAAAACCTGAGCAATGGTTTGTGAATGTAAAACGGATGGAGGGGTTTGCGTTGGGTTCAAGATCAGCGTCATTATAGGTAACAATACACCAAGGAGTCGCGGTTCTGGGAATCATAAGCAACAAGTGTTGTACGGAAGCAACTTGCAACTTACTTTGCTCTTCGGCTGTGGAAGTGAATAGCGCAGAAAAAGCCTTAAAAATCTCCCCAGCAACTTGAATTTGCATATCAGACGTTCCGCTGGGCTCCGTAGCTGCGATCTTGGCCAAGCATTCGATCATGCCGGGCAGCAGTAATTTAGTACAGCGTCGGAGGGCAGGATTTCCATGCATAGAAGCCATGATCAAAGTCTTTGCGCAATGGGCCGCAGTTATTGACATCTAAGAGTTTTTTTATCAGTAAAACGGAACTTAAGATAATGTCGATCAAAGTATACCTCATCTGAATCGACTAAAGACTGGGATATCAAGAAACAGCAGTGATCAATGACTGCTTCACTAAGTATCACGCTGGGAGGCAACACCGTGAGCATCAGCACCGCTGCAAGAATGTTGCTCTTGATCTTCTTTCGGCAAGCAGGCCCCTCCCGGCCTCTGATAAAGTTATGAGATTAACCGCAAATGACATTGACATCTGTTCACGCACCTCATTGCGTCAATGTTCACCAGACAGGCGGATAGTATCCCATGTACAATCCTCTCAAATTTACTCTTTTCATCTGGAGACTTGGGTACGTTCTCAAGAAGCCTTTTTAGCGATTGTAGTGTTGGTCCGACCAGGTCCACCTCCGAGATTTCGTCCTTGAGAAGCTCTACCGAAGACGACTGGTCAGCTACTACCGTCACAAATACAAAAAGGCCACCAACCATTGTAAAGGCTTACTGCGACTGTGCGGTAATCTAAGCTACGGCCTGGTTCGCATGTCAATGCTATAGTCGAAAATGCGTCAAAGCCCGCATTGATCAACTTCACTCTGTCCAATGGTGTCGAAGAATCCTCTGAATATCCCCTGTCAGTCGAATCGGGGGCATTCAGCGCAATGCTACACTTACGAGTCATGTTCTCGCGAGGATTGATGGCACGCTTTAAGATATAAGCACATATTCTAAGACAATGGGTTTGAGGTGGTGATGTGCTGTCTGGGTGGCTACGCGAGTAGGGTCAGCATTTGTGACAGAAAAAGTCAGAGAATTGGCGAACCTCTGAGTTTTGACGTTTTCCGCTAAACTAGCCAGAGTTTCAACAAGGTTAATCTGGACAGTCACAGGCTCTGTCAAAGCCATCCTGTAGCAAAGGTTGACGAGCTCTTCAAAGATAGCAACATCGCGGAAGGCGTCTCCCGCATATTTGTTTTGGACAAGACATTTCAACGCCTTAAGCGCAATAATCGTATTCTTGACAGTCTGCTGCCCAGAATCGGGAGACGACGTCACCAGCGCTTCAAATACCAGACCAAACACGACAAAAAAGAACGTCGTAGGGTGTTCTGTGTTCCCATTGAGGGTTCCGGTAGCATCGGCATCGGAGGGTTCGCGACCATCCATGGCAACACGGATGAAAGGGTCACCATCCTGCATGGCACTTGTGATGGCCTGTAGGATTACTGACCAGGCATCACGGTAGTACTGAGACGACCTTGTGAGCGTGACCATACATAGTGAGTCTACATAGTACTCACTGGTAACAAGACTTCCTTTCCAAGGCTTGCATGTGACGAATCGACAGCACCAGATGAGGAGTCGTCCAACAGTTCCGTTCCAGCTCTGATACTCGCATAATCTCGCAACGCACCAATCCACTGTGTTGCTAGTACCTTTTGGTACGGCTTCACAATTTCTACAAGGTAGTTCTGCTGGTGCCTGGAAATTTGCAGCTCAGCCCAAGCCGACAGAGTAGCTATGCGTAACATAACGGAAGCGTTGGGGCCCAAGTCCACGGCATCACCGAGACGGAGCAAACCAGACTCTGTACGATGGGGTTAGTTCCTTTTACTGGCTTATCGGAGCTATGAACCTACCCTGGCACTGTTCTAAAGCTGAAGTTAAAAGCTTCAAAATACGACCCATCCTGTTCACATCCTTCACTACACCCGAGCCCACGAAAACAGCACAGGACTTAATTGCTGATGCCAAAATCTCCGGAGTCGAGTCCGCAGCGAATGCAGGCGTCAAAGCCGCCGTTATGGGTGCTTGGTATTGCTCTAGCAAAAGAGCATCCTCAAAATCGGGATCAGGAGAAGTGGCAAATATCTAGATTAAAGTCAGTACGATGTTCACTGTAAATACCATATAATTACGCACCTCAATAACGTCTTGCAAGACAGTAAGACCTTCTAAGCGGATTTCCATCACATGAGCAGCCGAAGCAGTAAAGGCGATCTTGATCAGGTCAGATATTCGAGAGATCAGCAGCCTAGGTAGTGGGATCCCTTGCGCTCTAGCAAATGCCGCGTCGAGGTGTTCTCTCCTTCCTGAGCGCGCAACTGTAACACAGATTTCATGGAGACATTGTAGCGCATACAGTTGGGTCCTCCATCGTGCTGTGGACCGTGCTGGGCCATCGGCTACATCACTACTAGGATCTACGCTAAGAGACTGGCCTTCGTCATCGAGATCGAGTCTCTTTGAAGCAGCGTCACCAGCTTGTTGGGATGCAGTCGTCCGGGACATAATACGCTGGCATAGGTCAATCCATGCAGAGGGGTTGAAAACAACTGTTTGTTGGAGCCATGATGTTATGACGTTGCGTACACCCGCAACAGACGAATCATCGTCCAGCATCGCAAACAACTCTTCTACCAGTTGATCCCCTCCAAGCCTGGAAGTTGTCAGGACGTCCTTCTGCACTAGCTGATACAGAGCATTTATGGACGCCATCTTCAGGGGTCGTCGAGTTGAGCCGAGGTACCCACGGAACTTGGTCACCAGTGTCGGCACATCAATATGATCAGGAGTGAAGATAAGCAAGTGCTGAACGCATCGGATAGCCACCACGCAGACACCGTCGTCCTCCTCACGAATGAATTGCTGAACAAAATCAAGCACCAGGGTCCTAGTACGAGCAGATTCTTGAATATCTGGTCCAACAACGGTAATGACAGCGTCTATAGCCTGGCAAAGCGCTTGATAAAGTGGTAGCTCTCCGCTCATGTTGACGTAGTTTATCGCGCCTCCCTCCGGCTCGTGCGATTCCAGCATATATGCGCGTAGAAGAAGGCCGAGGGTGCTAGGAACATAAGAGGCATAAGCAAGACTAGCAGCATCGATAACCTGTGCTAAGGCTCGCAATGCCCAGAAGTTCACAACAGGGTGTGGGTCATTGATGAGGGACATCAGGACGTGGATCGTCGTTTTCAGCAGAGGACCTGCAGCAAGTCCACCAACGTGGCCATAGATAGATCCGAAGGCCAGCGCACAGCCAGCTCTGCCATAAGGATCACGATTACTGACGACTTCGTTCACGAGAGTCTTGATTTGACTGGTCAAGAAGTTGGTGCCAGCCAGAGATGCCAGACGACCAATGGCTTCACTACCAGCCTTGCGCAGTAGAATGTCTCCATCAACAAGGACAGCCTGAGGAGAGGTCAGCTTCAGTAGTGGGTTTAAGCATAAATCTATACCTTGAGTAACTCAGCTAACGGCCCAGAAACCTGTGGATTGCCCAGCGTGTCGGATAATTGACGAGAATGAGTGGCAGCCTTGCGAAGCGCCAGAACGAGCGCAATTGCGCTATTGATCAGAACGGCAGCCTTGCGACCAGAATTCTTCTCTACTTTGGCAGAAGCAGTGGCGTCGACAAGTTGACCAACTGTCTTAGTCATCGACGAAAGATCTTGCAGGGGTAGCAGTTCTGCAAAAATATAAATTGCCTCGTTGACTGCAGCGGTAGACGCAGGAGGCGTTTCAGCTTCCTGGCCATCTGCATTAGGCCGTTGTGCAAGACACAGAATCATTGGATCGTGCTCCCATGACCGCAGAATAGGTTTGTTAACCTAAATCAGTGTTAATAAGTAGGTTCGCATTCCCAAGCTGACAACTCACCAAGCTATCCAGAGATGCATCGATAAGATCTCGGTTCAACCAGTCACTCATGCCACCTTCCGCAAGTTTGCCAGACGGGTCTTCATCAACCTCGATGTCTGTCATCCCATATGCGTAAAAGTCGGTGCTTTGCCAAATACTAGTGAAAGCTCCTGAAGAAGTAGCAATCGCTGCTTGGACCGAAGAGCCGCTATATCCGTCGAGACTCGCGAACAGCGTGATAGCGCTTTGCAGCAACGAAGTTTGAGTCGATTCGGAGACTTTAGATACCCCAAGCGCGGAGAAACATTGGAAAATGCGGCTCTTGAACAACGCATCCATCCCTATAAGAGTTAACCCTTTCCCATCGGTAGGTGGGGTAAGATCTTGAGGCTCTTCGACACGTTGTCCAGAAAACATCGCAGAGAACTGGAGGGCGTTCGTCAGCAGCGAAGTCACTCGTCTGGCGACATCAGCGGTCACGAGAATCGGAGAGTTGTGCTGGAGGAAACAATAAATGGCGCGCAACGCGTTCTCTCGAACGGCAAGAAGGAACATCCACTCTGAGACACTCCGTCCTGAGAGTCCGTCCTTTGTGGTGGGCTTTGGAAGAGCGTTGCGCCAAAGTAGGAGCAGTTGTGGTAAATGTGCACGAACAAAGTTGGGCCCGAGTGTCATGAGGGAGGCAATTAGCGTCCATGCAACTTCGATTTCGACCTTTGCAACCTTAACGTCATGTTCTCCAGCGCGTTTGAGGAGCTGTACGGCGATATAGAACGCATTCGCACTGATGTCGTATGAAACATAGAGCGGACGTTGTGGGATGAGAGAGAGCAGTCCCGCCAATCCGTACGCACGACCAAGAACCCTATTGTTAATGTCGGAAGGAGCTGCAGGGGTGACCAAAGCAGCCAGATCGTTTTGCAGCAACTCTACCAAATTCAGTAACACCTTAGGCAGACGTAAAGGTGTCGAGTAACAGAAACAGCGCAATGTCCAAGCAGCTGTAATTCGCACAGTATGTATGGGGTGTGTGAGCAGAGTGGTCAACGGGTCGACCAAAGCATCCTAAGTATATTCGTCAGCACGTTAGCACAGCTCTGCGCATCGTTCTTAGGGTGTCTCTCACCTGCACCGGAGCTGGTGCGTTGCCCAGTTGCCGAAGCAAGCCAGCTACTTCACGTAACGCAACGGTCAACACAAGAGGGCTTGGCGCTGTCTGCCCAGGCATTAACGAAGGCCAACGTTTAAGATAGGCATTCGACAACTCCTGGATCGCTGAAATTTGCGCCTGCTCGCCCAACATCCTGATACCAACCAAATCCCTTAGGAGAAGGCCGACGAGTGTCCGAATAAAGACGACTTCGCATCGTGAGCCAGTATTTCGTGGGTTTGATACAATCTCTGACATGAGATGATTGACAATGAGAGCATAGTTTGCTTCCACGAAAGAGGTCCCAAGCTCGTTCAGTAAGGCAGTGTAGCAGTCGAAAATCCCGATACGCGTGCGACGGGTCGTGTTTGGCTTGTTGAACTGCGTGGAAAGTTGGGAGAACATTTCCTGCGGGGTGAGAAGTCGTTTCACTTCCTGTGGAGGGGGTGTTGGTTCGTCATCCTCGGCTTGGGTCAAGCTATCTCCTTTTTTGCCCTTCTTCGAGGGCTCAGGAAGTATGATGACATGCTCTATCTGTGTTGAAGCAAGTAGGAATGCAACTAATTTAGCTAATGCAAGTCGTGTTGGTTGATCTGCGGAGTCGAGTTGCTTGGTGCATGTAACCACCAGTTGTTCAACATCAGGTAAGGATTTCGCGCTGTCGCCGAATGGGAATAGTAGTGGAATGACCTAGATATCGTTCACTAAACAAATAATGCGTTCAATAATAGTGACTCACAGTTGTCGCGGCACGTATGATTGGCAATGCTTTATCACTAAGGGCGGACCGCATCTGCTTGACTGCATCTCGCAGTAAAGAATCGGTGAGAGCACGTTTTGCCGTAGAAATTGCCTTTTCCAAAGCCGCGACAGCGTGGTATCGAATAATAGTAACCTAGTGATTCTGTAGATGTCAGCGCTTTGATGAAGAATATGGAGTGGGAGCGTACGTTTGACGACCTGTATAGCTTCAAGCACATAGTCGTAGTCTCGACCATTAATGACATGATCTGTAACGTATAAGCTATATAGGTCAGTTGACAGAAACATATGCGCATACCTGGCTACCAAAGTTCCTCATGAGCTCTCCAATAACGTACAATGCTGCGCTAGAAGGCCATTCGCGTCAGTTCATCAGACGGGCATTCTGTGTTCAGCCTTACACGCGTTGCACATCCTTTGCTGGCGATTTTGTGTCACTGGGGATCTTTAACAATGTTTGCACTGTGTCGAATAATGACCTAGTGTCCCCCTTGGTATATATGTGTACAAGCGATTGCGCTACTAGTTGTCGTATAGGTCTCCCAGGTAATGGGTAGGGTTCCGGAGCAGTGGTGATCTTGAGAAGGGCTTCAGTCAATGTTTTCTGAGAGTCCTTGAAGTCATCCTATCAGATAAATAAATGCATTGAAGCTCAATGTTACTCTCTGGACATAAATAAAGGAATGCGTACTGCGCTTGCTTGTTGCAAAGCCTTCTCATTAGCTCCCAGCCACTGGAAAATGTACACCTCCCCATTCTCGCCGCCAAGATTTGTCTAAAACAGTTCAGATCCATATTGAGTGGTCAATACAACGCACTCACTTCGTCGACTACGGCATCGATGTTGGATGAGTCTTCGGACATGGTGTGTCAGTAATAACACCGCAGGCGCGTCACGCTGCCGCCGTCTCTCTGTCGCTCCCGATGCGAACTTGGTTTAGGCAATCGCACTGGCTACAACGGCCGCTCTCGACTTCGTAGATGTAGTTGTGCTTAAATACTACTTTGCAGAGCTGGGCGTTCCGTGCGTTGCGATGAAACTCGTGGAAGCTGGGAGAGTTTGGGCCGGCTTAGTGGAAGACTCCGTTTAACCAATTCCATATTTATTTCGCTTTTGCTCTTTCTAGCTAACCACCACCATCCACCCTCTTCATCGATCCGCCGTCCTCCGCTGACATCGTCAGTAGCTGTGACCATGACTTCCCCAGCACCGACCTCCGCGCCCTCCACGGCCTCCAACACCCTTTTGCTTCGTCGACAGCTGACGGAGCTCACGAAGCGTCCTGTGCAAGGTTTCTCTGCCGGTACTGTAGATGACCCCTCTGCCTCATCGATCATTCAAGCAGTGATTAACAGTAGTCTTTGCGTTTGAAAGGTCTCGTTGACGACAACAATCTATATGAATGGGAGGTTATGATCATTGGGTGCGTATGAGCTCGTGTATTTCTCAATAATATGCAACTGAATCAGATCTTACATCTCAGACCACCGGACACGCTCTAGTATGTGTCTAATGCTTCCTTTACACTATTCCTTCCCTTATAATATCAAATCACAGCGAAGGCGGATTTTTCAAGGCACGCCTGACGTTCCCAGAAGACTTCCCCATCCAACCTCCAAAGTTACGCTTTATCACACCGATGTGGCACCCAAACAGTATGCGATAGAATACTCATGCCACATCATGATGCTGACACTCGCATAGTCTACCCAGATGGCAATGTATGCATCTCCATCCTTGTAAGTTGCAAACTGATCAGACATCCCTTGCATGCTTAACTAGCTCTTAGCATCCCCCTGGTGAGGACCAGTACGGTTACGAAGATTCCGGTGAAAGATGGCTCCCGGTGCATACGGTCGAATCTATAGTACGTTTCTTGGTATTCATTTGTTGAACCTGACATGAAACTTTGCCATTCCTAGCTCTTGAGTGTTATCTCTCTTCTTTCCTCGGATCGGCCAAACACCGACAGTCCAGCAAACGTCGACGCTGCCAAGGAAGTGCGAGAGAATTTCGACGGTAAGTTCTACAAACTACTGCATGATTCAGTAGCTTATTCGTATGTCGTTTCAGCGTACAAGAAGAAGGTCCGTCGTCTTGTGCGCAGGAGTGCTGAAGAAGCCTTTGATTAGCATCATATCTCTTGATAAAGACTTTCTCGCTGTTCTGTATTGGTCATATGTTGTTGTTGTCATCGTCCATTGATGTTCGTGTATTCTATCGCTCTCCCATTGCACAATGCCAAGTTTTTTTACACATTTCTTCCCCTGCATCTTCGAATCGTAGACTGGGCTGCTAGTTTTGAACTGGACTTTCTTTGCAACAGTACTATGTGATTATCGTATCTGAACTGGTTTTCATACGACAGCATATACAGTTTTTTTTGGCTAATTTACCGACTGTACTCGCAATTCGCGCACTGCTACCGAAAATCCTCCTCATGCAGCTGCACATAATTAATAAACCCATGCACCCTACAAAAACAAAACCGTCAGACTCCACATTCAAGTAGTCTCCTGAAAGCAGAGTAGCCAAACCAAGTACTCACCCTTCGGCACCCCATACGCATTGCTTCGGCATTGGCGGTCTCCGAGCCTGCAGAACTGGAGGTAAATACACTGGACTATCAGAAACGGTCATCCCAAATTCCTCCGCGATGGACGTAAAGGCATAGAATATCGCTGGCGGAGGCGGACCAAAGCCTGGTGCAGACGGTAGATGAAACTGATGCTGATGGTGGGGATGTATGCCACCGAATGGTGACTGAAAGTGAGGGCGGTGACCGTGCATTTGGTGGTTATGGAAGTAGGACGACGGGTGTGGAGGTGGTACGTGCCGAGTGTCGTGCATAATGAAGCGTTGATCTATACCGGCACAAGTGACTATGGGTTTATAACGATTAGCGGTGGATAGTAGTGTAACGGCAATACACCTACTCAAAATCAGGTCTTGAGGCTTGACACCATGCTGCTCTGCCAGTCGAGGTGCGTAAGATAAGAGCGTCTTCCAGGCATCGCTCACATATCGGATGACTCTCTCATGGACAACCTGAACATTCTGCCGTGTGCCTGCCTCCATCACTAACGGCCACCTATATAAACATCAGAAATATCACTCTAATACGCCTTTTAAAATCTTACCCATATACACCTCCAGGCAGTTCAAATGGTTGCAGTTCTTCTCTATCGAATCTCCCATGTTCGAACCGCATCTTCCTCCCCGTTGCATGCTCCGTAACCTCTAGTTCTACGATCCCATCTTGCAACACATTCCCGATCCTCACGAAGTCCTTCCATCTCTCTCTTTCACATTCAATTTTCCGGTCTCCATTCGGGACGTAACCGATATCACCAACGGCAAACTGATGTGCCTGGCAAAAGTTATTCGCCCAGGACTGTCCGTGAGTCCGAGCACGGATAGCAGCCATTCTGATCATAGGGAGCGTGAGAGGTTCCGCCTCTTCGTTGTCATCGTCTACGAGAAGTTCGTCTAATCGTGTAGTGGCCTCGTGGAAGGAGTCGTCCCCACTTGGAAAGATGGAACGGACGAGAAGCCCGAGATGGTTGATTTTCATTTGAAGTTCCCTTGACACTGAGTCGCAGACTGCGTAAGCGGAAGTATTTCTTCAGGAATTTGCGATTGACTCACCGTCCTCGTCAGGATCATAAGGTATACGCGATAGCCCTCTATGTGGAATAAGCTATGAAGTGATTTAGTGATGAGAAGAATCATGGTCTTTCACTTGCAACTCGCCTGGATAAAGATGTCTCGTATTGAATGTGCCAATCCGAAATTACGATAAGATATCATATTATGGACTTCTGGAGGGGGCAGACCCATAATCATTGAGTCGTACCCCTCGATTCGGAAGCTTGAATACTAGTGCGCCAACTTCACGTGAGTTACTTCTAGCGGGGATATACAGAATAGAGGACACACCTCGACGTAATCTTGAATCTTCGAATCGGTAAGAGACAATTGGCGTTGCATGTATATAGCGGCGTCCTAGAGCGAAATAGCTGTAATTTAGTGGTCATAGGCAATATTGTTTCGGACGGACGTACAAATACATCTTTGTACTAGACAATATAGACGTCAGATTTACTCGTATTTTGGGTAGATTGTGTCATACTCACGAATCTTATCAGTAATCTGGCACAGTCTAGAAGGCTTGCATTCTTTATTGCGTCCTGTACTCTGGCTTGTGGCAAGCGGGTCTGGACTGATGTTCCAAAGATCAGTATATAAACACCGTTAATTTAGCACAAAAATGTACCATTTGCGAGCAAGATGAACGGAGTAGGGGTATCAGTGCCTGAGTACCCGACCATCTGAGGAAGATTTGGGTGACTTCATGCTCGCAAGTTAGCTGTTTTCTATGCCACGACCGAGTGGAGTACGTACTGGACGTTCTGGAGAGCCTTTACATCTCTCAACCATCTCTAAAAGGTTGTCCGTTTATTCGTAAAGTATTAAGACGTTGAGCTTGGACCTACATACCTTCGCAGCTTGGTTATAAGGCCCATCGTAAGGAAGCATCATGAGCCGTCTACCGTTTAGTTGTACGTCCTGCCCTCCCGCCCACCAGCCCGATCTGATCTTAGATGAGCCCGTTACTGTGATCTCTGACTGATGGTATCTACGGAACTGAATGTTTGGTCAGTAGGGAAGAAACAATGCAAACGAGTCGCGGAAGAAGCTTAGATTCACCCCTTTGTCGTCCAGGATATCTATTTTCCTTGCAACATCTTCACCAGCTTTCTCAAAAATAATGGCGGCAGGCACAGCCATCTCAATTGTTGAACTCTCCAGAATCGAAAAGTCACTTGACGAGGGCCGTTCACTTGGAGGGTAGGAGACCAGATCGCGGTCGCTGAAAGTTATTGAACTCTGAGGTATATAATCAGTATATGTGAACCAAGCTATATAGTCACTTACTGGGGTATCACATATCACACTTCTATCAGAGAATATATCCGAGACATCGGTAGCCGGCAATGTTCCTTGAATAACCGCTGGAGTGCTTCTCGACGACGATGCTGCCGTCCGCCCGATAGCATGATGAAGATGAATCAACGTCGTAATCTATTTGTATTATTAGACCTTCGTTTAGATGATTATAGTCAAATCCGACGCCTACCTGGAACGATCGAGCTGCATCGTCGACGAGGACGTTGTACTCTCCCAGAGCGGTTTGGATGGTATTTTTCCGCATAAGTCTGCTGTGCCACTTCTGTTCAGCTTCTTTCTTGAGATCATCGTGAATTGTCTGGAGAACCCTTATAGACGCATAAGCCGTTACTCGTCCCATGACATAGGCGTGCTCCGTACGTACCCTTCGAACTTAGTAATGGACTTGAGCAAAGACTCAGGCGAGTCTTCCCAGTGCCCGCTCATAGCATCTCTGAGGTCTGTCAACAGCTTTAGGCATCGTCTTGCCAAGCGATAGCACTCGTCCCTGTTGGACTGCAAATCCTGTCGCGCCAAAGTCTAGTCAGAAAACCGTGGGTGCTGCGTGAGTGATCTAGAGCTTACCTGAATAATCTGAAATATCGACAGTAAAATTCCTGTAGCAACCCGTGCTGGTGGGAAATGGAGCATATCTGCGAGCTCGTGGGTTACTGTTGTGGTTGCAACTGCGAGAGTCAGTACGTTCTGCGCAGTGAGTTTCCGCTTGACATAGCGTAGAGGCATCTTGCAGGACCTCTGTTCCAACCGGAGCCTTGTGAGCTTCAGCTGTTGTTGGGGGGTTCATTAACATTAATACTTGTGTTACTTATGGTATAAGTAGTAGATCAAGTTAGCAACAATCTGCCAGCTACACTGCTTCAGAAATGAGACGTAGCTCAGTGATCTACAGATTGACGCGGCGAGATCTGGAAGAACAGATGATTCATTCCGAACAGATTAGATGATTTCACACCCGTGCAAGCTTTCAATCAGTGTTCAATAACGTTCAATAATTTTACTAGAAATCCGACAAGCATCCTGGATAGAAAGTCAAACATGAGAACCAGACGCATCAGGGCAGTGGGCAGAGCTCTCTTAACGCGTGTTCTCGGCATGGGGGAACGCGTACCGCACTAGCGCCCACAATACACCTTGTCTCGCGTTCCCTATCTCGAGCTCGAGAATAGCACACGACTCTCTCCTTCCCCCACAATTCTGCAGAATAATGGCCTCCATAGTGTACAGAAATTATATGGGCGAGTCAGATTTGCCTCATATCATGGCTCTGGTTCAACACGAACTAAGCGAGCCGTATGTTATTTACACCTATCGTTATTTCTTGCACCAGTGGTACGTGTGCTCGTTATCCACCATAGTCTTCAAAAACCTATTGACTAACAAATAATCCCTCTTGATAGGCCCCATCTTTCTTACCTCGTATGTCTAAGCAAATCGTGCGTATATAACGGGGATAGTTTACATTAAAAATTATAGGCATTTCCCGCAGGATCGTCTGAACCTGTAGGTGTTATTGTGTGTAAACAAAGCTTGCATCACGAAGACCGCACTCGCAACCGTGGGTACATAGCGATGCTCAGCGTCCACAAAAACTGGAGGAAGCGTGGAATTGGTAAGTCTTGTTCGATTTACGCTGACCTCCGTGGTATTAATGGAGCGCTCAGCAAGCACGCTCGTCAACCGATCCGTGGATAACATGCGCAACGCAGGTGCTGTGGAGGTACGTGGCTCTACGTGTTGATTGAACTCGCACACAGGAGCTGATAATATTTCAGGTTGTTCTCGAAACCGAATTCGATAATGCCGCAGCACTTTCGCTGTACGAGTCATTGGGCTTCATCCGCGAAAAACGCCTGTTCCGTTTCTACCTCAACGGCAAAGACGCATTCCGGCTAATCCTTGCGGTGACGCCTCTTGAATCGGATGAGAAAAGCGACGACTCCGACGCCGACTCATTGCTTACTGTCGTCCCAGACATCCCGCGAGTGCAGAGGAAACACATCCCACTAACGCGGCCGTTGTTGGTGAACGCACCGATGCACACTTTCAAGATACCACCACTGCCTTATGATTCTGACGACGAAGTTTCTTCTCGCTGAGTTGTTCCTTCTCACATCTTGGGTTTCTTTCTCTGGTCACGTTTTGTACGCATAGCACAAGGCCCTCCTCTCAGTTGTCTCTTTACAGTAACTTATTCGCATTGTACTATACTATAATACTGCCACTGTTTCTTGATGCTTCGATCGATGTTTCCACCACGCATGTGTACCTTCACGCGACACAGGGAACATTGTCGCAAGAACTGACTCGGATTAGTAGTCGTCAGCTGACAGAGCGTGACGCTGATATGCCTGATAGTTCTTGGTCGTCCTCCGAATATGAAGTCGACGTGTCCGACAGCGATCAAGAGGCGACGTGGCAGAAATGTGTGGAGGACCCCGGACACTAATAGCGTGATCGGGGTCCGGCTGACGTGGCGGAGGACAGGTTATAATACGTGCATCACTTGGTTTCGTACTCTCACATCTCTTTCTTTTTCTCTCTTACCCGCCATGTCTCGGTTTTCTCGCCGACCAACGAGAACGCAGTCGCGACGACTCGCGTCATCTCTTTCGATTTTCTTCTTTGCTCTCCTTGCTGTACTGCTCCTGTGTCCCGCATCCGTAAGCGCAGATGCCGATGAGAGGAAATATGGATCGGTTATTGGTATCGGTACGTGAAGAGCGTATAGAGTGAAAAGTAATTTGGACTAACTGGATGGCAACAGATTTGGGTACAACGTAAGCATATGAAGCTCAGCGGATGCGGGTACTGGTACTGACGGATGAATTGGGTTTTTAGCTACTCTTGCGTAGGGTGAGTGATTTTACCCCGGTGATCCCGGTATCGGCAGACCAGCTTGGACAGTGTGTATACACACAGAAACGGCGCTGTGCGGTGGTCAGTTTGGGGCTTGAGGGTCCTTTACCGACCAAGCTGGCGCCACGTCTCGGAGACGAGGGCTGTCCCCAGACGACCCGCTACCTTTCATACAGGAGTGGTATCGGCATGAGCGTGTCGCTGCACACACGGTGCCACTGGTCATACGAAATCGGGATTGCCTCTGAGCGTCATATTCAGCATTACTGATACTATTTTCCAGTGTACAACGCGGTGGCCGTGTTGAGATTATCGCCAACGACCAGGGACATCGTATCACTCCTTCATGGGTCAGTTTCACGGATGAGGAACGTCTGGTCGGTGACGCTGCGAAGAACGCATACCACGGCAACCCCGAAAACACTGTCTTTGACGCCAAACGTCTCATTGGTCGTAAAATCGATGACCCCGAGATCGTTTGGGACCAAAAGCACTGGCCGTTCAAGGTCATCAAGAAGAACGAGAAGCCCGCTATCGAGGTCCAGTACCGTGGTGAAAACAGGCAGTTTGTATGTAGTTGTGCTTGGTGGCTCGTAACCTCTTTTGAGCTGAAATTCCTCAACTTTTCAGACTCCTGAGGAAATTTCGGCTATGGTTTTGGTTAAGATGAAGGAAACCGCGGAGGCTTATCTCGGCCACGCTGTCACACACGCCGTTGTCACCGTCCCTGCCTGTAAGTAGCGCATACGCTTGCTTGTACATGCATTTCTGACAATTGATTTGCAGACTCCAACAACGCTCAGCGTTAGGCAACCAAGGACGCCGGTACCATTGCCGGTCTCCAAGTCCTTCGTATCATCAACGAGCCTACCGCTGCCGCTATCGCCTACGGTCTTGGCAAGAAGCGTTGGAGAGCAGCAGATCATCGTCTACGATCTCGGTGGTGGAACTTTCGATGTCTCCTTGCTCTCTATTGATGACGGTGTCTTCGAGGTTTTGGCGACTGCCGGCGATACCCATCTTGGTGGTGAGGACTTCGACAACCGTGTTATGGAGTACTTCATCAACCAGTACAAGAAGAAGACCGGTACCGATGTCTCCAAGAACCTTCGCGCTCTTGGTAAGCTGAAGCGCAAGGTTGAGAAGGCCAAGCGTACGCTCTCCAACCAGCAATCCACTCGCCTTGAAATCGAGTCCTTCGAAAACGGCAACGACTTCTCCGAGACTCTCACCCGCGCTAAGTTCGAGGAACTCAACATGGACCTCTTCCGTAAGACGATGAAGCCTGTCGAGCAGGTTCTCAAGGACGCCAACCTCAAGAAGGAGGATATCAACGAGATTGTCCTCGTTGGTGGTTCGACTCGTATCCCCAAGGTCCAGCAGCTCCTCAAGGAGTATTTCGGAAAAGAGCCCTCTAAGGGTATTAACCCTGATGAGGCCGTCGCCTACGGTGCTGCCGTCCAGGGTGGTATCCTCTCTGGTGATGAGTCCCTTGGTGACGTTGTTCTCGTCGATGTCAACCCCCTTACTCTCGGTATTGAGACCACCGGTGGTGTCATGACCAAGCTCATCCCCCGTAACACTGTCATTCCCACTCGCAAGAGCCAGATGTAAGTTGTGATGCTGATTAGTCAAATTTTCTTACTGACGTCTTCCTAGCTTCTCTACTGCCGCCGACAACCAGCCTACTGTCTTGATCCAGGTCTTTGAGGGTGAACGTTCGCTGACCAAGGACAACAACTTGCTCGGCAAGTTCGAGCTTACTGGCATTCCCCCGGCCCCTCGTGGTGTTCCTCAGATTGAGGTCATCTTCGAGATTGACGCTAACGGTGTCTTGAACGTCAAGGCTGCCGACAAGGGAACGTAAGTCGTACTGTATCTTTGTTCCTATATTCCAGCCGCTAATATTCTGTGTGCGACAGTGGCAAGTCAGAGTCTATCACTATCACTAACGAGAAGGGTCGTCTTTCCCCTGAGGAGATCGAGCGCATGGTGAAGGAGGCTGAGGAGTTCGCCGCTGAGGACGAGGCCAACCGCAAGCGTATCGAGGCACTCAACGGTCTCTCGACGTTCGTCTATGGCCTCAAGAGCCAACTCGGCGACCAAGAGGGTCTCGGTGGCAAGATCGATGATGACGACAAGAAGAAGATTCTTGAGGCCGTCAAGGATACTACCGACTGGATCGATGAGTACGGCCAGTCCGCCACCGCTGAGGATCTCGAGGAGAAGTTGTCCGAGGTCCAGGCGATCGTTAACCCCATTACGAGCAAGCTTTACGCTGCCGGCAACCAGTACGCCGCCGGCGATGATGACGAACAGGAGCCATTCCACTCGCACGATGAATTGTAGACTTAGTTATACGTACTTTGGGTAGTTTCGTAATTTTATTATTCGCTTGAACACCGCAATATCGTCCGCTATGATGCATACCTGATGACTCGGGATGTGTGAACGTTTCAATTCCAGTGACTTGCATCCGCGGATGAACTAGATTTGAACGTCATGGGTCGAGTTTCGACCGATAAATCATCCCACGTAAGTACGAATGGTATGAATTACAATTACAGATGCCAAATATTGTAGGTACAATCCGATGCGAGTGATACAATGTCCATCGTGTCCACCAAAGCCGACGAATACAGTTAAAAGTCGCGATAAGAGTACAACAGAGAAAAGGACGAAGACAAGTACAGGGTAAGAAGAACAAAAGAATTGAGCAACACCCCCATTGTCCCAACGTGCGAAGATGATGTCCACGAAGACGACGGGGATATTTGGTATCTATGCAATGGATGAAAAGGATCATCAGAGTCGTGTAAAAAGTCATTACGATTTCGTGGGGGTTCCAAAAGATTTGCGATTCTTCGCTTTTGAGAGGGGAGAAGCTGAACGATCACGGTCGCCTTGTAAAATGCCAGTGCGGACAGGACGGAGTCCGCAATCGAGGGGTGCCACTTCACCGCATTTGATATGTGCCCTGCCACAAATCATAGGTTACTAGAGCACACGTGGGACCAAGAGAAAAACACACCGTAAACCACAATCGTCGCATTCCAGGACCGGCTTCCACCCAAGCCTCTTCCCACAGACATCGCACTTTGCACCAAGAAGCGTACTATGGAATATGAAATCTAGCGGGCTCCACCCTCCCTCCTGGCCTTGCTTTGGGGGCGAAGCAGTACCACCACGCGGTTCATTATTCATACTTGCACGCCGGTTTCCTGTGGGCTTGAGCAACGAGAATCGATGGACCAAGGGTACAGGAGCTTGTCGGATGGTTGAACCGCCTTCAGTGGCCGCTGCGATCGACGGAGCGGTAATTTCAGATGATCCTGATGCTGTATGGTAAGACTCAATGGATACTATCGAGTCTGAAGGAGTAGGAGCATTGGGTCCAGTGGCCAATGGCCGCGAAGTCAGGTCGTCTGAACCGTTCGGATTCTGGGTAGGGCGTATTGTCAGGATGGACGAGAGAGAGGAAGGCATTGTATCCGTTGATGGATGCGCACGAATAACAGTGGTGCTGTATTCGGATTGGGCACTAGATATACTGTCCAACAGTGGACGCGCACTTCCGTCACTCTGATCTGCATAGACGTTAATACTCGCAGCAACGGTTAATTGCATATAATCCAACCTTTTGCACCGTCAGTCCAAGCATTTCCTAAGTTCACCTTGCTCAGACCTAGAACAGCTTGCATGAGCTCTTCATCACTGTCCTCGTCACTAGAATGGCCATTCTGAGGAGATTTGGCGGGAGTAGCAGCATTTTTCTGGAGATCTTTGCCTACACCGACCCCGAAACTGGGTATCCTCGGGGCGGCACCAGGTCGACGCATTCCGGTTAAAAACTTGACGCTTCCGACATGAACATCATCAGGCTCTGAAGGGCGAGCGAGAATCTCAGCCTCTATTTCGCGTAACTTGTCAAGAATTGTTCGCGTTGTAGGACGAACTTTCGGATCTCCGGAGACGCAGTCCAAGGATAGTTGTATAAAAGCGGGAGGGCAGCCAGGACTTGCCAGTCGACGAACTTCATCTTCGTTAATACCAAAGGAAGGCGGAGTACGTTTGAAGGTGTGGTCACTGGCTAGCTTACGACCCGCAATTTCGCAAAAGATGACACCGAGTGAGAAGATGTCCGTGGGGAGGTCGAACTCATTTCCCAAAAGAATCTCCGGAGACATGTAAGAGTCCGTACCACAGAACGTGAGCCGTTTACTTTCTTCCTCATTCCGTGCAGCAATTCGTGCAAAGCCAAAGTCCGTAATCTTAAGACGGCCATTCGCGGTCACAAGAAGGTTCTCTCCTTTGAGATCACGGTGTATACACCGTCTGGCATGGAGATATGCAAGTGCTCGGGCGATGTCAGTCGCAAAGGACAGCCGAAGTCTCCACGGAAAGGGTTTCGTTTTGTCGTATATGTAGTTCCTCAGATTCCCCCCTTCTATAAACTCGGATATGATGAATATCCGGCTGTCCGGGTCTGGTGCACGCGAAAGACCAAGGTACAATACAACATTTGGATGTCGCGTTTCTCTGTCAAAACAAGTGAGACATGGCCGTACACTACAAAGTGTTTACTCACTTCATCAATCTCCACTCTCGTTCGAAGTATTTGGCAACATCATATTCAGTGGAGGGTAGCACCTCCTTGATCGCAACATCGATACCCAGGTATGTCCCTGTGAGAATAGTGAGTTAATCCTTTAGCTTGCGCAACGTTACGCACCTTTGTAGACGTTTCCGAAAGAGCCTGATCCTAGTTTCTTCCAATTGCCTTTGATATCCTGGATAATCCTATGAATATCCACGCGCGTTCGGGATCGTTGGGCACACTGACCTCAAACGGGATGACATCAAAGGGGTCCGACATCTGCTAAACGACCCTTCCACGAGTTTTTGGTTGGCCCTTAGGATTAAACGCAAGATATCGAAAGAAAACAGGGTCGTTTGGAAGATGATGGACAGGAGAGCGACCGTCGTCGTCGGTTAAGCGTGCACCGCCATGAAGAGACGGTCGACCTGCAGCTACCCTTTTAGGCAAGTAGAAATTACATAACTCCCCTGTCATGTGACCGACGCGTAAATCTAGCAGCGCGTCTACGCGTGTCTCAGACAATCACCACACACGCCAGGAGCTTATGATTGCGAGTCGGGCGAGCTCCCCTTCTGTTATGTGTCTTACTCACTGACCGGAAGAATACTATGTATAGTATCACTCCGTTACCGATACAACTAGACGGCCGCCTCCATACACCAACAGCCCACTTCCGGTACACCGAACCTAGATTTCAGCTTGGCGGCTCTAAGCTGCTCAAAGCCATAAGATCAGCCCTTCAAAGTTCCCGTGGCTCTCCTGACACGGTCAATACTGCTATCACACCAAGTTGCCACACCGGTGCAGAGGAGGAGGAATTAACTTGGGACGCCAATACCGTCACCCTCAGTGCTGGAGGGATACTACTGAAAAGATGGGATCTCAGGACCGAGGGCCAGCCAGTGCAATGCGCATGCATCGGTTGGTTTGAACAGTCTAGCACCGTGTTCGCCTCGTCTGCTGCCCGCTCAGGTAGTTATGCTGACGAAGAAGAGGTCCTCGACGGTATCCTACCTGATCCAAACGAGCGGCCTACTTTCGGCCCGTTCTCTCGTCAAACCCGAGACTCGAAACCTCAAAATGATCCTGGAAGCCGTTCCCGTGCGGTCTTTATATTTTTACGGAGCATAGGCAAGGTGTATGTCTTGAACGGATTGGAGTATACGTTCCATTTACCCTTCATCGTACGGAACGCATGGGCCCTTTCTCCACATGGTATTATGCTGCAACGCTTTCTAGATAGCAACGAGCTCGAGGAGGCGAAATCGTCCGGGGATGAGCCACTCCCCACCTTGTTCACCATGATAAATCCATTCTCTGAAGCTGCAATGGTCGGTTTAGGATATGCGATCAAGGGTGGGCTACCAGTTGCTCTAGAAGACGTCGAGCCAGAGAAGACTTCGAGCTCTATTCCTGCACAGGAAGAGGTTCTGTGGGTGTCAAGTCGTAGCTCCGAACCAACAGACCAATTGTTCGTTACGCTAGACAAAACCGCACAGACTGTCACGCTTTGGCGCTACATATTTGTTCACTCCAAAAGTGCATCCTCCTCGATAATTCACGGCAGTACTTCGCGTCTTCCCGCCAAACATCGGAGGTCCATGTCTAGTCCCCTCTCTCCTCGTCGCACGTCTTTGCACCACACCAATATTTCGTTCGAATTACCTGCTGAACCGCCTCTAGCGTCGTTGCCGGGGAAGCCGCCATCATTGACTGCTGCTGTACCAATGGCTTCCATTGTTCCCGGGGCTGTACCAGACGTTTCATGGGCTAGTCATCCGGCAAATGTGAAGAGCAGTCGACCGTCGCTCGGTTCAGTCGCTCGAGCCGATCTGCCATTCAATATTGATAAAGCTGGATTCAGTAGCACAAAGGAGACGAGCTCGTTCATTGACCCTATCGAGAATGCACGTATGCGTCCAGCATATTGCGTCGACAAGCTCTACAGTACCACACTTTCGAAGAAAGAGTACGTCAGACGTCTTGAAGGCTGAGTCTCCTAAACTAACCATTGCTCCTAGCTGCGATTCGTGGTGGGACATCACATTCGGAATCTACGATCGACGATGGGACGGCGAGAAGGAAAGGACTCAATTCGCGCTTTGCTTGCCCTGGACCAGCAAAGCCACTATCATTCCTCTCACGAAGACGAAAGAAAAGCGCGTTGTAGCTGAGGCTCCCGTTCAGGTTATTGCAGTCTCGGTAGCGGCTATGAAGATCTTGCGTCCGGGTATTGATGACCTCCTCCTTGTGAAGCCAGACGGGACACTTGCTGTTTTGTCCTATGGCTATCACGAATTCCCTCTTGACGCTCAAATGACCGGGGCAATAAGTGGTTTGAAAGCAGGCGTCGAATCCTCCGTGGCACTGAGCCGACGGCATGTGCTGGAATCTACAAGGGTGACCATAAACTTGCTGCCTATTATACCGCACGTACAGCAGGTTCTGCTTACGCTTGCCATGGTTTTACCTCTGACGGAGTTCTCTGTTCTTCATCACCGCTTCTTATCCCGGTGGTCTACAAGACGATATGCGCAGGATGAAGAAACTCTTGATGACATTTGTGGGGCTATAGTCGGCTTTCTTGGTCTCGATATGGCTGAACGGGCCCCGCCGACTTCTAGCAACCCTTGGGATACTTTATGTAACTCGCCTACTGCCAAACGCTTTGCAAACGACATTGCTCTGCGCAAACTAAACTTTCCCAGACCACAAATGGCAGAAGACCCTCCGATACATCATAAATCTGTTCACAAGCATCACTCTAGTGTCCTAGTCGGCTTGCACCACCTTGGTCAATGTTTCCTCCTGTCTACAGACCGTCATAAAGCTCTTATGAAGCTTGTGCCTACTATTTGTCAGCTTGCCTATGTCGTCCGACCAGAATGGGCAGACTATTGGAAACGCCTTTTCCCCGACGTGTCAGGAGCCTGGAGGTCACCACAAAAGACAGGTAACCAAACATCAGATAAGAAGAGACTAGTTTGAACTAATAACTTTCTTCAGTGCCCACCAATGTGGATGAGCAGCTTCCTATATGGCCCACGGACGTATTCTCCAATCTCTTTGGTCGCATAAACAATTCTGATTGGAATAAACCGACAGTCGATAGCTGGCATCTCATTCTTCCCAAGGGTACTCCCCCTTCCTTTGCGTTTGGGCGACAAGATCCGCTCGTCCGCTATCACCAAGTGACAGCTATTTATGACGCCCTTGCTGACTCGAAAGAGTCTACAAGGAAACGAGCTGAGGTGGCGCTACGACTGCTCATCCGGACTGGCGATGGAGGATATGACCTACTCAATCGTCTACCTATCGGCTTAGCCATGCCTTTGCATGAAG
Source organism: Irpex rosettiformis (assembly GCA_022160335.1). Taxonomy (NCBI): domain Eukaryota; kingdom Fungi; phylum Basidiomycota; class Agaricomycetes; order Polyporales; family Irpicaceae; genus Irpex; species Irpex rosettiformis. Next base: position 364,244 of record MU274917.1, on the reverse strand, counting down.
GTATCAGGACGTGTCAAGTCTCTCCAGCGGGGGAATGGAATACGGCTGCGTATCAGTTCATTGGCAGAGACGACCTCGCTGAGAATGGGGCCTCCACATCCGAGGCGCTGTTCACCAGTGGATATCGAACAGTCAAAGATTACGTCGTACGTCGTTAAACCCCATGTCTATTACCTTGGAAAACTTATGCAGTTCTTAGTTGCCTACGTTCTCACGCAAGTCCATGAACGAGCACTTCGAAGAAGCACGCAAGGCCGTGATTGGTGAATTAGCAGCAGTTACGGGAATGGAACTTGGTATGGAAGATTACATCACGACACGCTTCAGCCAAGACAAGAGACTTGAAGAGATCGGTCGGATATTATGCTCGTCTCACGTTCCGGTCATCAAAGTGGTCGAGAGGACAGCTCTCAAGTACGTTTCTCAGTTTTATTGTTCTATCTAAGATGCCAATAATTCTGCGCAGTGAGCTTGATCAAGCCAAGGAATACCAACACTATGCTTTGCGAATTGCAGAGCGGACGTTGGCACTACCACCAGGACGCGCGCTGCATACTTTCGGCTGCGTCGAAGTTGTCACAAAGGAGGCCTATTCTATTCCGAAGATCGAGTATTCTGTGCGTATACAGCCCCAGAACCAACTCATTACGCCAGAGCCAGGCAAGATACCGCTGGAATGCTCGTCGTGGGGAGAATTTCACAACGGAGTGGCGGCTGGTTTGCGCATTTCGCCCTCGGCTACAGGGGTCCAAAGCTCTTGGATCAAGTTCAACAAACCTTCCGAGCTTACTCCTCAGCACGCTGGGTTCCTCTACGCTCTAGGTCTGGCTGGTCATCTGCGAGAAATGCTGACATGGCACACCTTTGCGTATCTCACCCCCAAACACGACCATACATCCATAGCCATCCTTCTTGGGCTTTCTGCCGCCAACGTTGGCACCAGCAATCGGCATGTTACGAAGCTTATTGCTGTCCACACCCCTGCTCTCCTCCCCACACCCGGCGTCGACCTCAATATCCCTCTAATTACTCAAGCTGCAGGCTTGTCGGGACTAGGGCTTCTTTACATGGGCACTCGCAATAGACGAATGGCAGAAGTCTGTCTCAGCCAAATCAGCCGGCGGGATCTCGTGCAACCCGATCTTAGCAACGAATACCGGGAAGCCTACACGTATAGTACCGCCCTGGCGTTTGGTATGATCATGCTAGGCAAAGGCTCCGACGTCCCAGCCGATCTCGCTATCCTCTCCCGACTTCGCGTGCTCATCCATGGCGAAAGTCATACTCTAGACCCCTCTAAAAATATCAAACCTACGTTCGACTTATCCTTGACTTCTCCTGCAGCGTCTATGGCGCTGGGATTGATGTACCTCCGCACGAACAGACGAGACATCGCAGACATCCTCACCATACCCGATACGATCGTCGCCTTGGACCGTATCCAGCCGAACTTCCTCATGATCAGAGCCATAGCTCGGGCGTTGATCATGTGGGACGACATCGCTCCGACCGAAGATTGGTTGAATGCGCAGATCCCGCACGTCATCAAGAAGGCTGTCGATGGCGGGAAACAAAAGTTGTCGGTCCCCGAGTCGTTTGATTTGGCGTATTGGAATATCATCGCAGGGTGTTGTTTTGCTTTGGCGCTCAAGTACGCTGGGTCGGCGAGACAGGAGGCTAGTTATTTTGTGTTGAGGTATTATGATATTTTCAGTCGGATGGCTTATACAAACAGTACGTATCTCTCGATGTTATTATCGTGTGTTTTTCGCCGGTATGCTAACTGGGTCTTGTAAAGCCGCTGCGTTCGAACATAGGATCAAACGTGCTGCTGTACGAGACGGGCTCAACTTGATATCCATTTCCCTCAGCATGATCATTGCGGGAAGCGGTGATATACACGTTTTGCGGCGTCTGCGGTATGCGTTCGGGATGCATAATCCTCCTTTGCGATACGGAACGCATGTGGCCATACACATGTCTATCGGTCTACTATTCCTTGGGGGTGGTCGGTACACCCTCGGGACATCCGACGCCGCGATCGCCGCGATGGTAGTCGCGTTCTTCCCTCGGTTCAACCAAGTCTCGTCCGACAACAAAAGCTACTTGCAGGCGTTGCGACATTTGTGGGTTTTGGCTGTTGAGCCTCGGTGCTTGATCGCAAGGGACGTGGACACCAAGGAGGTGGTGTTCCTCCCTGTCAAGATTAAGCTCAAAGATGGAAACGAGAGTGGGACGACACAGCTCGTGATGCCGACTCTGGTGCCGGACATTGACAAAATCCAGTCACTGAGAGTGGACACTCCGCGGTACTGGCCGTTTTACATCAACATTGTCAACCTCCCGTTCCACAAGGAGGCCTTGCTCAAGAACCAGACTCTCTTCGTCAAACGACGTACAGCGTTCCTCAGCTACATGGAGGATCCCAAGGGGAGTCGTAGTCTGTTTGTTCGCTCTGGGTCCTCCGCTGGGGACGCTGCCGTGCTTGATTTCCCACAACTGAAGAACGCAGACACGCATCCCGCTACGGATCTCCATCGGTTCATCTCTTCGTACTCCAACGACCCTTTCTTCCTCGCCTTTGCTGACCACTTTTGTCGAGAGGAGAGCGACACAGACGACGAGAAGCTGTTCTTCGCTTATTGTTACGCCACTCTGCATGATAGCATCCTACAAGACAAACCGCGAACGATTCAGATCCACTTGACGCTGTACCGACACCGACGAATGTCCATCTACTCGCCTGAGATGGTACTCGCCCATCAAGACCTCAAGTTTTCACACGAATTCTACACCAAGATATTTGATCGTCGGTTTAGCGGACGTGCGGAGAACAATCCACGGCCTTCTCTTCTCCGCGAAAGCACTCTACGCTCGGGGCTATACGAACTCGAAGGAAAACTGGAATCTGTACACGAGCAAGCTACGTTTGGGTCGATGCTCCGTCGATACGCTCGTGGGTCAGAGATACCATTGTTCGAGCTGGGGACAGAGTCGTCGGACATGTCTAGAGCCCTCGCGTGGTATTTGCAGCGAAACAGCATCCCCACGAGTTCCGTGCTTCTCATTCTGAGCACGCTCGCGGACAACTCGCGTAGTCGGTGTTTGCAGCAGCCTCCGCCGCAGGGTACGACGGCTTCTGGGATATTGGAGGAAGGGATCAAGGAGGTGGTGCAGAAGGCGGGGAGTCAGTTGACGTCGTCGGTTGGGACGGGGTGGTCGTTGAGGTGTGTGGATGAGATTATGGACGCTTGGGAGCATGGGAAGGCGAATGCGGAGGCGGCTGCTCAGGCGGCGGTGCAGATGACTGGTATTGAAGCTACGGGGTGAGGAGAAGAAAAGATTACGGAATACTCGTGGAAATGTACTACTAGGCAGAGTAATGATATGTGTGTCAGATCTGTATATAGTGTGCAGTGGACGGGCTTGTGGCTACAGGCTCTCTTGCGGATTGCCTCATTCGGTTCAAGTTTAGTACAAACGACCTCGACTCGGACTTGGGGGCACGATAACTCGAATATCATCCCAACGTTGGAATAAGACTCTAACGGCATCTTTGGATAACTTTAAAACTGAACGTTGTTTTATTATCATGATAACCTTCCGTCAGGTACGTAAAGGCATTGGGCGGATGGAAGAATGAGAAGATGGGAGGTAGATTCTATGACGGTAGTTTTTGAATGAATGTTCTCTGTTACGGTACAAACTGACTGTGACATGTTGTGATTGTACCTCGTCGAACTTCTCTTTCGACCCCGCTTCATTGACCGGCACGACGTGTGTGCCGAGGACATGTTCGATAGTGCAGTGGGGTTTCTGTTGTTTTCAACCGGCGACATCGCAGTGCTCGAGTCCATAACGAAAAGTCCTGAGCATATTTCCACTCTGGGTTAACGGTCCGCTCATCCAGCCCACAACTTCGGCGACGTCGGGGCTGTGTGGTCAGAAGACTTCGATAGGAAAGCTTGGGTGGTTGGGGAGCTACGTTTGCCTGAAGAGTAAAACGCCTTGAAGAAACCAACTCTCCATAACCCGACCTATCATCGGAGCGAGAGTCTCGTCTTCGCTACATAGCAAAATTCTAGTACGTACGGATCAGAGGGGTGGTCAGCAGAGTTACCTTTTGAGACATCCGTTGTGGAGACTAGTTCTCGTTGAACGAGCTCCGATTCCTACAAGTTGGCACCAAGGTAATAAGCAAATTGCTTGTGATAAGGTATGTAGGATGTGCGAAAACCTCCTGACTGCCCTTTGAAATACTCCTCCATCGCCATCTCAGCGTGAGAGCTAGCAAAGGGGCCATAATGCATAATGCATAAGCAGGCGAGTATTTGCCGTGATGATCACTGGCATACAAGGGACTCGATGGTTCAGAACAATTGCAAAGTCCCACTGAGCAGATGACTGCTGCTGCCACAAATACCCGCCAGGGCATCTGTTCCGTTTCTTTTTAAAGTTGAAAGATTGACTGCTCAATAAACAACTAGAACAACCAACTTGCCTCCTTTTTTTTTTGTTTTTGACTTTTGAGCGTCGACAGCGAGCGGCTGTGACTCGGATGTGCGTTGTTGAAAAAACTTGAATTCTCCGGACGGGCTTTCAACTGTTCCATGTGGACCTGCCCGGCCAAGGTACAAGACTCACGCCCGTCAACCGATAACATACACATAGTATGTAGCAATATATGAGAATGCCAAGACAGCAGTTTGCGATAACGTTCTTGCACTCACGGTCCTACCGTCCCCGTTCTTTTCCAGGAGTACTCGCGGATCTCCTGGGTATGTAAGTATCTGTGCACCGGATAGAAATACGTTTTATCAGTCAGGGTTTTCGTATGTTCTCTTGCGCCAAGAGAAAAGCAGCGTTTTAGCTCACTCGGTCACCGTGTAATGCCTAATAGCAGACTCACCAGAACCAGCTGATAGTAATAGCATGCTATCCCACATGCACCGGCGGGGCAACTATAAACCTCCAAACCTGCATAACGCAGTACTAGGACTAGGACTAGGACTACCCACATGCACCGGCGGGGCAACTATAAACCTCCAAACCTGCATAACGCAGTACTAGGACTAGGACTAGGACTAGGGCCACCGGTGGTACCTGAAACCCCACCCAAGGCTTGAAACCCGAAAGCTCGAGGAGAACCATATGGACGTTGGAGTGGCATCTGGTCAGGAACAACGGTCAGTCCGAACCTCCCGAGCTCCAGGGCCGGGATACCGTTCTGCGTGCTTTTTAATTGGTGTCGTGTGCGTGTGTGCATGCGGACATGTTGGGTTTATGCCTTATGTGGTGCTAGCGTGCAGTGTTAGGGTAGAAGTGGTTGGTGCTAGTCGAGTCTTGGCTCAGGCTGTTAGTCTGTGAGGAAGTTACGGTAAGGATCTTGGAGAGAATATGTGGTAGAGATAAAGTATAACACGTACCCTTGTTAGGTATCGGTCCGAGTCGAGATGAAAGTCCCTGCTTGAAAATAATTGGTAGTAGCAGTAGCCATTATAGGAAGGCTTATCAACGATACCAAGTTTAAATCTATAGTCAGAGTTAGTTAGCGGAACGTTCTATCAAGAACCAACCCAGTTACTCAACTAAGCCGAACCGCGTCAGGTTCGTGATTACTGGAAATTCTCTGTAGCGTGCGTCCAACGGGAAACTTCAATGGTCGTACATGTTCGCATACCACGGCCACCAAATCAGACTTATCCGGTGATCATGCCTTATAATTGAACCTTCCAGAAAACCTTTGCAAACGGGATGGTTAGTGATATCGTACATTGACGAGGACGATCACGAACCTTTGACGGGGATTTAGAGTTACCAGTGTGAGTAGCCTGCTGCTAGTCGTTCATACTACAAGTTTTCTACTTGAAAAAAAAAACGTCTATAGTATATCATCCAAAAATTAAATACTTCAACTTACTTACGAACGGTATATTTTGTATGTGTCGCATGGTGAGACTAGGATAACCGTCATCGCCCGCCCCTCCGAGTGACGATCTGGAGTTGAAGATCTACAAACAAGTTTCCTGATATCGTCCTGGACATTCAACATTAATATTGCGGTAAAAACGTTCTCAACTCTCCGCGGAACCATAGGTGAGCAAAAATGAGGGGGGGAACCTGCTTTCAATTGAAATTCTTAACACGCGCGGGTGCTGTACCTAGCTATAGGAAGATATGACGCATGAGTAGAGTCGTGCCTAAAAAAACAGTTCAGACGTTTCTCCGAGTTCGAGGGATCGCCGGTGCTTCTACTAAAGGCATGTAGGCACGGAATTCCGAGAAGGCTAAGCTCAATATTCGTGAGTTTGAATTTGAATTTGTAGGTGTCATGAGAAAAGTACGTACCTGTGTGGAATTTATTACTGTGTTATAGTACCCTCCAATTGAGCTTGACTCGGCCAAGTTAAGCAGTGAAACTCCACACTCACTCACTCACTCACTCACTCACTCACTCACTCACCACGGGCCGTTTAGTAAAGCGTTCGATTACCCATCCTCTTCTCAATCGCGAGTTCATCCCGGAATCCGCTTTTTTCCTATACCCACTATATGCACAGTTCCGAGATGTATTTGCATCTTCTCTGGGACTGATGACTCGTTCTTATCTTTAGATAGACTGGGTATGTACCCGAGGGGAGGAGTGCAATACGACGGGTGCCTGTTGAGATGACATCAAGTTGGAACTGGTACAGTAGTATGTATGTAGAAGAAGAAGACTCACTGCTACTTATCACTTATCGTTCGTCATCAAAAGCCACTGTCGACCGGCGGGTGACAGGGATGTGATGTTGAATTCGGACTCTGAGGAGGAGTCACTAGTTGTGCATCGTGCTGTGGATTGAAGACTTGGGGGCTCGATGAGCGTTAGGGTGGAAACGATGAATGTGGGAGCTCTGCCGGGGATATAGTGTATAATATCAGAGAGATTTTGGGCACGGAAGCTTAAGGTGCGTTCTGAATTGAATGTGAGTTGTGGGACTCAGGACATGATTAGGACGAGGACGGCTGGGTTGATACGACGGGTTTTTCTAAGGAAATATAGAGAATAAATGTTAGTCGAGTTCAATGAATGCTTACCCTCTAGCTGAACTCCAAAAACACTCCCAGAGCCCTGATAAACGGCCACCCAGGAGCCGCGGTGACGTATTACGAGTAAACAGCTAAGGGGAGATATTCGGAAAAACTTGCCTATACGTTGGTCCTTTGCACACACTGGCCACCCGGGGAGGGGGGATATGATCCTAATCTTCAAGCGTGATTTTCATCCGCTAAGCCACCACCACCAACAAATCGCAATCGGTGGCTCCGAGCACGGTGCGTCAACGAACCTAAATATAGAGGGAGGTCGCCCGTCCGTCCATATGGACACGGTTCCACATGTGCACGGGGCGTATGTTCGTATGTTTTTTTTTGACCCGCCACCAGTATGTCGGGCGACTAGATAATCAAGTGTGTGAACTGTTGTTACTGTAGCAATTAAGAAAAAAAAGCAGAGGAGGTGCATGCGGTGTTGTTCGAGTTATCACGAGTTTGTTGAACTAGTAGCTTGGTGGTGTAGTGATGACCGTACACTGGGCACGCGTGCTGCATGTCTGCTGTTGCGGGTCGAAACAGACACAGCATGCGACGCGGTGATCGAGGTTGTAGGTGGCGGCACCATGGATGGCGAGGTTGTCGCCATGGCTGACGGGAGAGATGGACATAGAGTGGCGAGGGAATAATATTACAGTCACGCGGGTCCAATAAGACAGCTTTCAGGTACAGTACACTCTAGAGTTATTATGGTGATGTCGGGTGTCAATAATCAGCAACAAGTATTCAATACTCAATATTCAATGTTCAATTATGTTTCTCCCCAGATAGAAAGGACAATACAAAGTGGCAAGTAAGGAGTAAAGTGATGCGCCTGTGTTTGACGTAAGGCGGTTGATAAGTTTGGAAAGTGCCAGCTGTGACAATTCAAAGTGTAGATTGCAGCCGCATGGGTCTCTTGGGCGCCCAGTTTAAACCTCTTCCTCAGCTGTCTCCTCAGCTGTCTGCTAGCGTGTACGGTGATCCTTCCAAGGTGCGCCAAGGATAAAATGTCATGATAAAGCTCGTCCTCACAGCAGTTGTTGTCGCAGTTCGTGGTCGCAGTCTGTTGTTGCAGTCTGTGGTGGTCACTCGCGTCGACACACGAGACCCGGCTATGGCAAAAAGTAGCTCGCGCAGAGAACGATATGGGAGGATGAAGCTTGAAGAAGCACATGAAGCTGTCACGGCAGAGAAACCTTGGCGTACTACCGCCGGAGATGGAATCGGTCCACTACCCCATCAGAGAGATAACCAAAATGTTACGCCGCCGCAACTGCCAGTGTGCGGGGTTCGGGAGTTGTATATGTCGAGCGAGCGCTGCAACGAACGGCCTGCGACGGACGACGAACGGCGGTGTCTGGAGCCTGTGATGGCCGGTGGTGGGTGGTCGTAGTGGCCGACGACGAGCAGAAGGTCGGAGGAGAAGAGAAGCGACATCCGGGCGTGTGGCGCTGCAAGGATGGTTCCATGGACCATGTGGTTCTCGATGGAAGCATACTTTCCATATGTGATGGCAGCATACATCCCACACACGACGTCTCTTTTGGCCAGGTGGTCCCTCTACAGGTCTCCCCGCCTGGCATATAAATTCAATCCATCTCGTCCCTCCCCCGCCTTCTTCACTTGTTCGCGTCGTCCCCCGCTGACCTACAGTCACCATGTCGGCCTCCCCTACCCAGGAGAAGTACGACCTCGACGAGGAGAAACATCGTAAGAGCACACACACACACACTCCTCCCTGCTATCGTCGCTAACTCCGCCCCCCTCCAGAGATCCCTCAGAACGTCGCCGTCACCGACTTTGAGGATCCCAACCTCGACCTTGACCACGTCGACGTCCTCGAGGATGACTCCCCTTATCCCGAAGTCAGGTCCGCCGTCGCAAACACAGACGACCCCAACATGCCCGTCAACACTTTCCGGGCCTGGTTCATCGGCATCTGCTGGGCCATCCTCATCCCCGGTCTGAACCAGTTCTTCTTCTTCCGATATCCTGCCGTCACAGTCTCTGGTGTCGTCGCACAGCTTATCTCCTTCCCCCTCCTTCGTCTCTGGGCTCGCGTCGTTCCAGCCGTCAAGATATTCGGTATCTCCCTCAACCCCGGCCCTTTCACTATCAAGGAGCACGTCCTAATCACCATCATGGCTACAGTCGGCTACCAGTCTGCATATGCCGTACGTTTCATTCACACCATCATTATCTAGGCTCCCGCTCTTACCATCCGCTCATTCGCACTTGTCGCTTCTAGACTGATATCATTGCTGTGCAACGAGTCTACTACAACCAAGTCTACAACTTCAGCTATCAGTGGCTGCTCGTCATGTCCACCCAGCTGATCGGTTTCTCCATTGGTGGTATCGCTCGTCGTTTCTTGGTCCAGCCCCCGTCTATGATCTGGCCCGCCAACCTTGTCACCTGCACCCTCTTCAACACCCTCCACTCTCAGCAGTATGCCGGTATCGGTAACCGCGGTGGTATCTCTCGTGAACGTTTCTTCACGTACATGTTCATCTTCTCCTTCTCCTGGTACTTCCTCCCAGGCTACATATTCACCGCTCTCTCTACCTTTAACTGGGTCTGCTGGATCGTTCCCGAGAACGTTGTCGTCAACCAGCTCTTTGGTACCGCCTCTGGTCTTGGAATGTCCATCTTCACCTTTGACTGGGCACAGATTGCTTATATTGGCTCTCCTCTCGCTACCCCGTGGTGGGCCGAGGCAAACATTGCAGGCTCCATGGTCCTGTTCTACTGTGAGTTTTTTTTTCGCTTATTCTTTTGTTAAAGTACAACTATTTACATCTTCTCCAGGGATCATCGTCCCCGCTCTGTACTACAGCAACGTTTGGTACGCCAAGTTCCTCCCCATCTCCTCTACCCACTCGTTCGACAACAGAGGCAAGTCATACGATGTCTCTCGTATTTTGGACGATAGCGGTTCCTTCTCCGAAGAGCTTTACCGGGCATACTCTCCTCTCTTCCTCTCCACCACCTTTGCCCTCAGCTACGGTCTTTCGTTCGCTTCCATCACTGGTAAGTCCACGAAATAGGTGGAAACAGTGGTTATATATGCTAACATAATTTTTACAGCCACGCTCACCCACACCTTCATCTACTTCCGCAAGCAAATCTGGGTCCAGTCTCGTCGCTCGATGCACGAACAGCCTGATATCCACGCTCGCTTGATGGCCAAGTATCCGCAGGTCCCCGAGTGGTGGTACGGCATCATCTTCTGTAAGTCGCAACTTCTTTTCCACATGAACCCGTCGCGCTTCCCTTCTTGTGTCTAATTTCCGTGCTTCCTTTTTCCCAGTGGCCATGTTTGTTTTCGGTATCATCGACATCGAAGTATGGCCCACCGACATGCCCGTCTGGGCATTTGTCCTTGCGCTCATTATCGCCTTTGTGTACATCATCCCCATCGGCATGATCCAGGCCATCACCAACCAGCAAGTCGGTTTGAACGTGATCACTGAGCTTATCATCGGTTATGCTCTCCCTGGCAAGCCCATTGCGATGATGATGTTCAAGACCTGGGGCTACATCACCATGGCGCAGGCCTTGCAGTTCACCAGCGACTTCAAACTCGGTCATTACATGAAGATCCCTCCCCGCCCCATGTTCTGGGCTCAAGTCATCGCCACCGTCATCGCCGGTACCGTCCAGCTCGGTGTCCAAGCCTGGATGTTCACCAACGTCAAAGGCATGTGCGATCTCGACCAACCCGACGGGTTCATCTGCCCCTCGACGCAAGTCTTTGGTACCGCCTCCATCATCTGGGGTGTCATCGGCCCTGCTCGTCAGTTCTCCCAAGGCCAGATCTACTATGGGTTGGTCTTCTTCTTCCTCGCTGGGTTCCTTGCCCCGGTGATCACGAGGATCGTGCAGTTGAAGTTCAACAATGTGTTGCTCAAGTACATGAACTGGCCGGTTATCTTCAGCGGAACGGGTCTTATTCCCCCTGCGACGCCGAGCAACTACGTGACGTGGTGTGTCACTGGGTTCATCTTCAACTATGTCATCCGCAGGAGGCATTTCGCGTGGTGGACAAAGTACAACTGTACGTCTCTTTCTTTCTTTCCTTCCTTCTTTCCTTCCTTCCTTCCTTGCGTTTTTAATCTCCCTCACACCATCAACTAAAACTCCCCTTCTTTTTCTCTAGACGTCCTCTCCGCCGCCCTCGACTCTGGCGTCGCCGTCTCGAGCATCATCATCTTTTTCTGCCTGCAATACCCCCAGAACGGCATGATCGGCGCCACGACGATCCAAACCTGGTGGGGCAACACCGTGTCAGGCAACACCGCCGACGCGCTCAAGAAACCGTATTGGAAGCTTGCGGTCAACGAAACGTTTGGTCCGACGACGTGGCATTAATATGTTGGTAAAAACCTCCGGCGTTGGATGGGTGGTTGATTGGTTCTTCTTTACATTACTTATACGATGTTGTTGTTCAAGTTGTTGTTATATCGAGTCGCGTTGTAGTAGTACTACGTAGTGGTTTTTTTTTTTTTCGAATTTTCTCTCTCTCATTGTCTCGCTCACTCTCTCATGTACTTTGCAATTGCCCTGCTCCATCACGCACGCACATACGCACGCAATCATGATCTCTGCTTATAAACTCATGGATACGAGGCTCCGGCTGTATGACGCCCCCCCTCGCGCTTTTAGATGCTCGAGTTCGGAGTCGGGGTTCTTTTGATCGTTTGCAGGTAATTGTGGAGTTAGTAGTTGCAGATTTCGTGCACTATATGGTGCATTATTCAAGCTGCATGTAGTTAGAGTCCTTAAATTGAGTATAGTGTTCAAGTTTACGTTTACCTTTGGATCGATCCAACTGTTCGAAGAGAGCCTTACAACGTCACGTTTGTTTTAGAAAGCCTTTGTAAATCCAATCGACCAAGTACTGTACGAAGAACACTAAGAAAAACAATAAAATAAAATAAACTGCCCCAGTGAGGCTCGAACTCACGACCTTCCGATCACGTTTGACTTTGAGGTGACGCCTCGCAGTAACAGTCGGACGCTGTGACCAACTCAGCCATGGGGCAGTGAAAGGGTTGGTGTTTAGATGGGATGTGTGGTGAGTTAGGGGGATGAGGCAAATGATCCATACGCTCTCGCCGTGACCAAGTTCAACAACAACAACTTGAAGCTCAACGTTATGGTCATTGCGCAGGCTGCTTAGCGACTTCTTTGCGGTTAGTACTACCTGTGCGTTATTTTGAATACTCACATTGAACTGTTTTTCTAGTTCGGAAGTATCGATCGTGACTACTAAATGCCCCTCGGCGTCCGCATCTTTCCAACATGATGTACTGTACCGTATTTTTGAGCTAAGTTGTCGTGCTCGCTACGGCTATTACAACGCGGGATATACTGAAGCTTTTTTGGGGGGTTCAGTTTTCAACGGACTGTCTCTGAGGCTAGTGAGACAACCGGTCTCTAATAAGTGCAGTGAGTTTTATTTCGATCTGGTTTGGTACCATCGAAACAAACGCGACCGTCGATGTTCTGACGAGATGTTTGGTTTGGATTATATCAGCCTTTGTGGTTGGGGGTTTTTTTCTATAAAGCCTACCTCGTCGTTGCTGACTTCCCCTCGCCGTTTTTTCTCTCTTACCGCCGTATCCCACCTTTCGACCTCAGCTGACTCGGTCTGGTTCAGACGGTGAGTTGATGTATGTGTTGTTGGATGCCTGACTGTCTTCTCTATGTCATCTAGAAGTCACCACTCCTTTCCTCTGTTGGAGTCATCATCGACCCCCCTTGTCGCCCCTCGTGGTCCAATAAGAGCTCACAACCCTTGCTACTTCCTCGAGACCCTCTCTCGGTATCGAAGCTATCCAACTCACAAGACCTACTATACACCCTCTACTGAACCAACACTCTCCGTCTGCCCTTCTTCAATCGTAAACACTCCTCATATCTCGACGCTCTCGGTCATTCTCTCCTGCATGGGGTCTTACTAGAGCCACAGACGAACGGGAATAATGTCTGGCGGTGCATGCTCCTTGTCTTGGGATTCTTGGAGCGGAGCAGTGTCTTGCATTGTTCCTTTGAGATTGTCCTTCGACATCCGATTTCCCGTGTCTATTGGTAAGTTTGTCTAACTCAATAAAAACGCGACACAGGCAACTAACACTCATATGCCTAATAGTCTTGTGCGTTACGTTTTTTATTTTATTGAGCTTCTTCCCGCTGGGCTGTCTTCTCTCTACTGCTCTCGTTCCCTCCTACGACGACGACGACAACTGATATATCTATCGGGTCTCATTGGACCTCCGGCTTTGGCCTATGTATCTGACGGATGCTATTCCTCTGGATGACGACAGCTCCGACTTTGGCTTAGGGAACGTCTGGTGACTGTACGGAGCAGGCATTCTTGCTTCTGTCCTCGGCAACGTCACTACTAGCTCTCTTCTCCGGAAATACTAGGACAACCCTCTCCGCCTTTCGAGGAACGGTCTATCGCTTGCGGGCTGATATGTCTCCCTTGTCGTGTTCGTACGTATCTCAGAATTCAAGGTTCATGTTTGTTGGTAAATTGAAAGACGTCCAGAGTGTCTGGTGCTGCAAGACTCGTGAATATTTGCACTGATTCAAGCATCCGACACGTCAAGGCGCAGCGTATATTTGCATATCGAGGACAAGCTTAAGGATAACTACTAGCTTCTCGCACGTGTACATGTAACACAAGGCTATATTCCACTGAAAGTCTGGGTTGAGTGGCATCTGCAATTTGATTGAAAACTCAGTCCTACGGCTGAGTGCTGACTAGTTGTGTAGGGAAGAATGGCAGTCAGGGCAGATAAAGTCTACGGCCTCGAATATTTTCGAATGTATTCAACATGAATCAACTTGTTCTACCGACCATATAAAGACTGATGGAACTCAAAGAGGACGGAAATTGGAGATACTAAACAACAAAAATCCAAGCATTATCATCACAGTCAATTCCCGGAAATCTATCAAGTCAA
>MU274917.1:327156-347135 GCA_022160335.1 Irpex rosettiformis | reverse complement strand
TAGCGAAGTTGTGTTTGAACGGGTGGTGGAAGAGTACTGAGATGCGCGAAGTTGAGCGTTGAACGTGAACGTTGGAAGTTGAACCGAACTTTGACGCCGACCGTACGCGTGATTGATGGTTGTGATCGGTGCTTGCCGAGGCACCCGGGCTGAACAGCGGACTTCAAACAGACAAACAGCCTCCTTACACCTTGACCAGTAAAACTTGGCCATCAAATCCTTACTCACCTTTGTTTTGTGCAAAATGGCAAGTCGTTTATATTTCTTTTCGGAGTATAGAGAGTATCATGCGATACCAATGATTGTGCAGTGTACCTAGGCCAATTGCACTTTTCCAACACAACACTACCCGCAGTTAGGTCGTCGGCCCATATAATTCTGTCAACGAACAAACGTCGCTCGTTGACAGAATTACACGGTCCGAACTGTCGTTCCCAGGTAGATAGTCATGCCCGTGCAGCTTGCTACCTCAAATAAAACTTGAAGACGCCTTTCCTACACCCTGCATCTAGCAGTCTACCCACCCTCCAAGCATGCCTTTTGATTTTGCTTCTGTTACCTTAGTTCCTGCACCACTAACTTCTGGAGAAGATAGACAAGATCTTGAACGAGCTGCAGGGCCAGATGGAGAGGCTCTCATGCGCTCGCAGAATGTGAAGTCACAAAATTCTCCCTCCTGAATTTTCCTAATATTATTCTCCAGGCCATTGTGCTAACCGGCGATGTTTTCTTCAAAAACCTTTGCCGCGGATTCAGCCTGGTATCCGCGAACGAGAAATATGAGTGGGTGCAATATGGACCGATGGCACACTTACTCAGTAACTTCTGCCACACGCTCTGGTTTGGGCCCGGGGCTTCTGCTCATGTCGGATATTATCCTCAGCCCTCGATTATTTCGCGAAAAATCATAGAGAAGTCGGGCGCGGTCGCAGACCTACGACAAGCCTCCTGCACACCCGACTCCGCAGGAATATGGATCAAGACTGACGGCGCAAAGCTTAAGAGCTGGATGTATTGGTGGTGTGAAGACAAATCATCTACGAATGCGAAGTGCCTCGGAGACCTTGGTCGGGCACTACAGCCGGGAACCTCACTACGTGTGTATGCTGTGACGAAGTTCATCCGCCAGCTTAACATACAAGCTTTGTATGCATTCTTGCGCTACGACGAACTCCCCGACGGTTGTTTGCATCATCCTGGATTTTTCGCCTTTCTCACGATCGGTGATCATTTCACACTATTTTACTATCCCCAGCCCGACAATTGGTCAACGCTTGTGAAAAATGCCGGTGGCGAAGGGGAAAATACCATTAATAAAAAAACATTCGAGTCAACGCCACTTCACCCTGATGTCGTGATGTTCCATGAACCCATACTAGACAAGACTGGGGGATTCAGCAGTCAGATGCTATATGCGTTTGAGCTGCTTCGACGCCATATAAACCCTATCCTTATCCAGCCATCATTTTATCAACCGCAGGCTGACATCAATGTCAGTACTATCAATTTCAATCCAACGGTTAGTTCATTATATATACGCCTTTCGAGTGGCCACTGACGAGTACTCTCTAGCTACCGATGGAGGAGCAGGTCGGGATAGTGGCTGGGATGAGAGCATACAATGCTGCAGAATTGGCCAGAGCTAAGGGAAAATATGCTTCCCCAGAAACTCAGGATGACGATTCCTCAGGGGATTATCATCCCACACCTGGAACTCCCGAGTCTGGGAGTGCCAGTGAAGCAGGAGCTTTTGACGCATCGCTTCCGCGCACCAGATATCGAACCAGAACTGCTGCCTCAGGGGAGGCTTCGGGCGAAGGGGACGAAGACGTCTTCGCTGCGTCTAGTTCTCAGATAACACTGCAGCCACAGCAGTTCATGCAGCCGTTGCCTACTACTGGTCAGGAACCCCGTAGGCGTTCGCGTCAGGCTGTTGAACCGGAGTCTCCATCGGCAAGGCTAGGCAAGACTGGCAAAGGGAAGGATGTCGAAGATATTATGATGTTGGGAGAAAATTCATTGTTTCTAAGCCGCTCAAGTTCTCCTGAACCTACTCATGATGGATCTCGAGGCAAGTTTCGTGCTAGCTTCCATGCTAGCTCCCATACTGACTCTTTTGAAGCCTCACGTGAAGCCTCGTTGGAGGCTGAGTTCAGCGGGATCACACTACGCAGATCAACTCGACTCAGATGAGCAGGAGGACTCGGACTAATTACAATTTTGTACTGAAAGCATGATGATCCGGGTGCTAAAACGTAGCTAGGCTTTCTTATGCGAACAAGTGGCAATCTGTCTCGTGATGTAATAGTGTGGTAGAAAGTTACCAGGTTTGAATCTGAAGTGTTTTCGAATAGACTCGCGTGGGGAGAGTCACAATTCAAGACATGTTGAACTTACGGGTACTCCGAACGGTCAAACACAATGAATAACGTCGGCACGGGCTCGAGACAGTAATCGAACCCACGAGTACTCGTGCTCGCGTGCTTTGTAAAGCTTCCACAGCTTTTTCACTAGCTCTATCGAAGGTGACGTCCAAGGTCGATTATAATTTCTCGATGACGACGAAGGTTAACCGGCCGACCAACCGCCGAGTACGAAGTACCACTCGCACCCCTCCAAGCACGATAATAAAGATTCTTCGAAAACAGTCTGAGATGTCTTCATAAATGCGGTAACACAGCACGTCTACATCATCCTCAGTTCTTGTAATAGATACAAACCGATAAATCCACTAAAGATCACAATAACTAATACAACCCCCCCCCCTCCCCCATTGCCTTCACCTTCTACCATGGCGAACGGGACAGTCGACAGTCGAAACTCTGCCCCGCACCTCTTCTTCTTTTACACAAACTCGAATATTTCATATTAGTCTTGGTGATCGATCCCTCATCCATCCTGGGGACATCAGGCAGGGATGAAGATGAGAGAGGTAGGAAGCATAAACTTCCCTCCTCGTCCTCGTTCTAGTGAGCGCTCTGGAACGCCGCAGGTTTGCTAAGACTTGCAGCAATAACGCCATCGCGACGCTGTCCAACAGCCTAACAATAACATAAAACACCAATTCAGCTCACAACTCCTCATAAGCGTGTGAAGGAGTCACGCAAACCCACCTCGTTCAACCGATCCAACATCCCCACCGTCGAATCCCAATCCACACAAGCGTCCGTAATCGACACGCCGTACTTGAGTCCTTGGGGACCTTCGGGGGGTACGTCTTGCCTGCCTTCATGGATGTGCGACTCGATCATCACACCGGTAATGTTCCTGTCGCCCGCACGCAGCTGTTCGCAGATGCTGTCGACCACTTTCGGTTGGTTGTTGTGGTTCTTTTGGGAGTTACCGTCTATAACGCAAGGAAGGGATTTCGTTTCAACTACTCGTTGGCAGAAATAGAAGAGAAAAACGAGAAACACGTACGAGAGCAGTCGATCATGATAGACGGATGATGTTGAGGACGAGCCTTGGCGATGGACTTGGCCGCCGCCTGGACATGCTCGCCAGCAAAGTTGGGACCAGAGGTACCTCCGCGGAGAATGACGTGCACGTCCTGGTTTCCGCGAGTCTTGACAATAGCAGCGAGACCTTGTTCGGTGACACCCATGAAGGCGTGTGGGTTCGAAGACGAGCGCATAGCGTCAACGGCTACAGTGACCTATCATTGACCAATCCCAACGCACGAATAAGTCAGCAATCCGCGGTAGCAGTATTGCGCAGAAATAGAAAAAAGCAAAACTCACACTGCCGTCCGTACCGTTCTTGAAGCCAATCGGGAACGAGACACCACTCGCCAACTCCCGATGCAACTGACTTTCCGTCGTCCTCGCACCAATCGCGCCCCACGAAATCAGGTCCGAGATGAACTGAGGCGAGATCGTATCGAGCAATTCCGAGCCGGCGGGAACACCGAGGTGGGTGATGTCGCAGAGGAGTTGACGAGCAAGGCGCAGGCCTTTGTTGATCTTGAAGGATCCGTCGATGTCGGGGTCGTTGATCAAGCCTTTCCAGCCGACTGTCGTGCGGGGTTTCTAATCATTGACCGTAGTTATCGTTGATGAGTAAGGCATTAAGGAGAAAGAGGAGGAGGATGCGTACCTCGAAGTAAACACGCATGACAATATGCAAATTTGGCCAGGAGGGCATTTTGGTCTTTAGGAGGTTGGCGTACTCGAGTGCTTGAGCGGGTGAGTGTATCGAGCATGGTCCAACGATGACGATGACTCGGTCGTCTTTTCCAGCAAGGATATTGGCAGCGGTAAACCGCGCGGAGGCGATGGCGGCCTGCGACTCGGGTGACGATTGTATTTCATGACGGAGGAGTGCGGGTTGGACTAGGGGGTCGTACTGTAGGACAGAGATAGAAACATTCGTTAGTCTACTGTGAACACTGGCAACGGGGAAGCCTTTGTAGAGCATGGCGAAGTAGAAGCGGAATGTAAGTGTGCAGACATGTCGTAGCTCGCTGGTTTAATACCACCCGAAGTGACATAGCCCAGCGTCGCCGACATCTCATACCACGACATTGAGATGGGACCAGCAATACCGGAGAGGTGATTGACTGTTCCATTGGCTATGTTGCCAGTTTTGTGTAAACCGGAAAGATCAAGGACTCTGGCTTGATCATTTACAATGATAGCAGTTATCAGAGTCGTGGCGTTTGACGCCCATAAAAGATGCTTAATGATGATAATCATAACACGT
The DNA here is from genome assembly GCA_022160335.1 of Irpex rosettiformis. NCBI lineage: Eukaryota > Fungi > Basidiomycota > Agaricomycetes > Polyporales > Irpicaceae > Irpex > Irpex rosettiformis. The sequence continues at coordinate 342,434 of MU274917.1, read as the reverse complement.
TCTTGGAAAGTTTCAAAACACTTGAAACCCGCGAAGGTATTCACCGGTGGGAAAGGGTAGAAAAGGGTCACAGAAGCGTGTGCGTAATGCAGGTTCATGAATTGGATTGACCCAAGCTGCTGGGCGGTTACCGAGAGAGGGGATCTGCACTGTGGCATCTCCTATAGATGCTCGACAGCCGGTGTCCAACTCCACCAACCCAGCAGTGTGCGTGCCTCCGAGATGCAAACGTGGCACAATAAGGGGGGAAGGTAGGAAAACGGTGTGCAAAGGTGCGGGTAATCCAGGGAGAAAACGGTACTCACCCCGATGACTCGACGGTCGGATATGTATTTTTGGAGGGTTTCGTCGTCCTCTGGAACCGGTGTAACGTCGTCGTCGTACTTGGAAGGCATGACTTCGTTGGCTATGTAGAACGTCATTAGGGTCCTTGTATTACGACGTTGACAGGAGGGTGGGTTGAGAATAGAGAGACGTACCAAGCTTGGAATGTCTAAGAGGGGATGGTACGGCCATAGCAAAGAGCAGAGGATGATGATGACAGAGACAGGGAGGTGAAGAGTTTGAGGGTCGAGTCAAAGTTGCAGATCAGCCTTGTGGCTTTATATACAGCCCATGGTGAGGATACTTACGTTACAGCCCCCGGGGTTTTCTCAAATTGTGCAATGTTGCCAAGTCAAGGGAAGCGCTGCCGGTCTAGAAGATAATAATAAGCAGAGGTACCCTTGATATTATTTTCTGGTTTTGATGGGTTGTCGAGAAACGTTGGCAGAGCACACTACAAATCGCAGCGACGACGATGAAGGTCAAGAGCAAGATTCAACCGGGAACAATTCATGCGTCCCCACCATTTGTCCGGTCCCCGACAAAAGCTCGGCAGTTTCGCTACAACACTGCCTCTAGCAATCCCCGGAGTCTCTATGCATGTCTAAGCTTCCGTATTTTAGGCCTGCTCGCCATCAACGACGACGAGGTCATCGACGTCGAGTCTCGACTACTGCACGCCGGCGCTACTCACAAATTTTGATGAAAGCATGTCTGCAGACGCCCATAACTCATCCTCTCTGTGATCAAACACCAGAGTCCGAGTGCTATCGGTCTGAAACACCCAATTCCAGTAACAAAACAACCCTACAAATTTACTAGAACGCTAATAAAAGCATTTTTAGACCAGATTAACACCGGCATTGCGTAATATTTGCCACTGCCTTTGAACCGTGACTTGCATAGACTCTATGGACGCGCTGAACAACACCACGGTGCGCGTACCGCTCGCACCCTCCGCCGGCTTTTGCATAAAGTCCACTGCGCTGCAGCCAGCAGTCTGTAAGGTGTCCGGGACATTCGTTGACGATGCCGCAGGGTCAGCGGCATCCGCGTTGTCGGCCTCGGGCGGGAACACGAATATGATCGCCATCGCAAGGGGCCAAAAGGTGTTCATCAACGTTGCCTGGGACGCTAATGTTCCACCTCCACCGGACGCGAGTAACGATGAGATACACAGAGCCATGGCTGGAGAACAAGACGCCGACGAGGGCTCATTCGCCACCGGTGGCGCATGGTTTGTCCCAGTGATTGTCTCTGAACCGCGCAACGATCTAGACAAAGGTGAGTTCCACCGCAATACATTTCTGCTGTGCTATGCGATTATTGCTGTGCCATCCACTTCTACACTCTAATTTTATCATTCTCTTGTTTGCATTATCTTCTAACAACAGCGGTGGGTCGATCTAACAGCTGGTAAACCGTCTATCATCTTCGATTGCGTCTACAACAGCTCTCTCAAGTCACGATGTCTACGGGACCCAGAGTTTCGCGCGTTTCTCATCGGTTCGTATTCATCTTACGTTCCTATCACATTTACACTCACAATTCATATCTAGAACTCGGAATCCAGCGAATAGAAGACCAACACTCTGTCGCACTGTCCCGGCACCTTGGTACACCCAACATCGCATCCAAGGGAAAGCTTGCTCCACGAACCGTTCTTGTCCCGCTGCGTCTGTACCCAGAAGCGCATCCCCTCCGTCAAGAATCCGCCAAGCGCAAAGTCTCTCTAATCCAGGAAGTAGACTCCCAGACTGTCCCGACGTCAACCCACGAGTCAAAAGAGTCAAAACCAAAAGGCATACTCAAGAACACTGCCAATGCAAACTCGAAAAATCCTCCGAGCGGTAGTGGGAGCGAACGTGCGGACACAAAAGCTAACGTGAGACCGAACTTCGACTGGGTGAAGGAAGGAGACCGGATAAGACTCAATGTGTATTCGCCGAACGTGGTACGTACGCCCTTCTTGTTTCTCTTCCTTTTTGTCTACGTATTGCGTTTCCGCCTCTTTATCTGCGCATTGTCGGGCCCCTATGCTCGGTGTGTGTACATTATGTGTTGCCTGTTGCATCAGTATGGCGTAGCTTTCGCAGGCATGATAGCTGATGGGAGTCTGTATCATGGGGCACCATGTTCATGCTGAAGCATAGGCAAACGCCCTCTGCATCTGACGATGCAGAATTTTGCGAAAGATCACGGTCACCAATTACCTTCGTGCTTACACACTACGCATATCCACATTGTGCGCATGTGTTTCGGCTATCCAGGGAATTTTTGGGAGGTTGCATTCGGACGCTTTCTTGTGTGCATGCGTTGTTACACGTATAAACACGTACATTATCATGCGCATGGCAGGGAAGCAACACATCACTTCACCCTCACCCGTTCCTTCATTCTTTCCATCAAAACACGTCCACAGGTCCAGAATCAAAGCAGATCAGGGGTGATACAGCCTCAATCCTTGATTGCATATGCTCCCCAACATCCTTACGGCTCCCATCTTCCTTTTCATGTACTCAATTTTTTTCTCGTCCATATTTTCTTTTATCTCTTCGTTTGCTGAATATCCTTCCCCCTTTTTTGCGTTCGAACATGTTGATATAAACAGACCCGCGTACAAGTCGAGAACGCAACACTTGACGTTGAACCTCGTCGCATCATCCTCACCGTCCCTAACGCTCCCTCCTCCTCCTTCTCCTCTTCCACCACCACCACTCCTTCGAATTCCGATTCGAGTTGGACACTAGACATCGACCTCACACTCCCAGATGCTCATCTGATGGCTCAATTCGGTGGGACGTCAGGCGAGGACAGTGTGTTGATGCTCAAGAGACAGAGGGAGTTTGATGTTGATAGTGCAAAAGCGGAGTGGGACGTGAAGCAGGGAAGGTTGACGGTTTGGGTTTGAATCTCGGGGTGGGAAGTCCATTTGTATGGGGGATGGTGGGCGTGAAGGAAGGAAGGGTAGTGTGGGGTAGTAGGTAGGAGAAGTGAGATGGTGAATCGGAAGTTGAGATTGTGGTGATGTGGTTTGTGTTGTTAATATGGTTGCTTGCAGGTAAGTAGAAGTTTGAGAAGTCAATATGCATGTACGTCACCATAAGTATGATATTCTCTCTATTTGAAAGGGCACGATATGACTATTAGTTGGTATTGGATTAACGTGAGTATACAGCGCATTGGGATATATATGATAAATACAAAAAAGCCGGTGGTTCAATAGCAACAAATTCAGACGCGGTTCTCAAATCTCCCAGCTTATAGCTAAACTTTGCGTTGCTCAAAATAACACGCAGAAAACCTTGTAAAGACGAGCAGGGAGCATCATAGATAGTTCCATAACGTAGGATAATCTACACAACGAGCAGAAGGGATACAAGAAGTTTAAGAGCCATTCTTTACATCATGTTAATAAGTATGTCTACGTATAAAATACAACATTGAATACGCCGTACAAAAACCTAGTCTTCAAACAGAGGATACAGTTCTTGCCGGGAGTCGGCGAGAGGTAGTTTAGCCCCCGGCCTTGCCTAGTAGAGCGTACCCGCTTCCAGCAGGACCATACCGCTAAACGGGATAATGATGTCAATAATCGAGTAATTGGGAGAATAGAAAAGTACAGAAAAACATACCTTTCCATAGCAATGCTTGCAATACGGATCACCGTCCCTTTCTGTCAACTTTGACGAATCCAACGAAGTGTTGCAACCCGTGCATCGTAAACAGTTCCGATGGTACGTCTTGCCAATTGCTTTCACCTGTACTCACACAAACACAAGTTATTAGCACTTCACCTTCCCTGTGCGAATAGTGAATGAGAGCCCACCTGCTCAGCGAAATACACTGTCTTCTGGCACTTTGGACACACAGGCGTTCCACCTCCCCACTGCCTACCCGTACCCATGGGAGTCATCGGAGAACCCATTCTCCCGCCAAGGGCAGCACCATACCTCATACCCGTACCCGCTGGTGCGAGAGGAACAGAGATAGTCCACCCGGTAGTAGCCGGTGTGTTGTTGTTATGCTCATTTCCGTTTCCATTAACACCGTCCTCCGAATCAGAGCTCCCACTTGTAGGAGCAGGGGTGGAAGAAGGTTTCGTAGGACTTGTGGATCGTACCAAGGCAGCACCGAGGGGAACTGTGCGAGGCAAACCTCCGACACCCCGGCCGGTGTGCGAGGGGATTTGGACGCCCGAACTATTGACAACTGGGGGTTCCCAGTCTTCCTCGTCGGCTTTGGTCTGCAACCTGTCATCTCCATTCAGTTCCTCTGGCTTGGGATCTGGCTTGGCTGACGGAGGACGTATAGGATTATATGTATGAGTTGGACGGAAGATTGGGGAAGTAGGTGGGACCGCTCGGGGGCCATCGAATCCACCGCCGCTTGCGGGAGTTCTTCTATAAGGCAGAGCTGGAGGAGCAGGGGAAGAACGGGGAGGGAGAGAGGGAACAGTTCTTATTGGCGAAGTTGGTGGCGAGATGAAGACGTCGCCGCGATCAGGCAGGTTCGCTTGTCGGAGGTCCCGTGTGCCAAAGTTCTTGACATGACAGACCTTGCTAATGAAGACAGTTGACTCTTTGTGATACGCAAGTGATCGGGTTTAACTCACCAGTACGGCTAAGGCAAATTATTAAGATCGCGGCAAACAAGTGAATCAAAAGAGCACTTACTTCTTCGTCGTGCTCTACCAGATTGTAAGAGTCCAATCGCCTCTTACAACTTGTACAACTCAAACACGGCTACGGTCCAGTCAGTTTGCTTGTCTCTCAACACAGTTATGTTGCTTACTTTATGATAGAGCTATGACATCCCGCATAAGTTAACCAGGATGGGAAATCTAAGCGAATGTGACGCACCTTGCGGCCGGGACCCATTATCTGAATCTACGCGTTAGAAACCGCTGAGATCAACCGCAGTCTTTTCTCCATACGCACCTGCTCGGCTGCATAGACGGCCTTGTTGCATCTTGGGCAAATTGGTGTACCTCCAAATGGATGCATGGTGGTGGTTTAGGAAAGAGTTGCAAAGATCCCGCTGCGCCTCCGGCTGCACTGCATTAACAAGTCTGCATGGCCCCGGAGTCACCTGTCGGTCAACCGGGGGTACCGGGACCGCCGGCCGGATTGCAGGGCACAGCGGACGGAGATAGCCGAGATACCGTGAGTCCGGGTGATGAACGGTCAAAAAATTCGATGGAGGCTTCATAACTCACTGCTCCGAGTTTCTCATCTTCCACCTGCTCAACCTCCTTTTCATCTCGTCCACCACCACCCGAATTCTCTCACTAACCCAGCACACGACCGATATCATGTCCGACGACGAGAAGCATGAGCACAACTTCGAGCAGGTGTGTAAACGCTATCCTCTAATGTGGCGATCTTGAGGAGACTGACGATCTACTCGTGAAAATGTGTTTAGGCCAGCGCTGGGGCCTCCACGACCTTCCCCATGCAATGCTCTGCCCTTCGCAAGAATGGACACGTCGTCATCAAGGGTGTGTAACAAGAGTTTAAGTGGTGATCATGCAGTTTTTGAGCGAGAGGGTGTGTAGGTCGTCCTTGCAAGATCGTCGAGATGTCCACCTCGAAGACTGGCAAGCACGGTCATGCCAAGGTCCACCTTGTAGCCATTGATGTGAGCTTTTCAGCCGCTCGGACGCCTTACTCCCCTGCTAATTCACGCAAAATAGATCTTCACTGGCAAAAAATTGGTACGCATACGACTCCCGCAGCACTCCTCAGGCATCTCATCATCTTTCCAATCATTCACAGGAAGATATTTGTCCTTCCACCCACAACATGGATGTCCCTAACGTCTTCCGTACTGAATTCCAGCTCGTATGTGGGATTCTGTATTTCGCGGCGCATTTCTATTTATACCTTTTCTAGGTCAACATCGATGACGGTTTCCTCAACTTGATGACTCAGGACGGTACCGCCAAGGACGACGTTCGTGTTCCCGAGGGTGACATCGGCAAACAGATCCAGGGCGACTTCGACGAGGGCAAGGATCTCCTTGTCACTATCGTCTCCGCCATGGGCGAAGAGCAGGCCATCTCCTACAAGGAGGCGCCCAAAGGCACTTAGACGCGTGCGCTTCTGCCCTTTCATGTACTTTTTGTCGTTGTCGCCCTTTTTCAGGTTGCGGTCTGTTCATCTCTTACGTTGTTCTTTATCAGCACATGTCACATCATGATCATATAGCACATCAACCTTTCTTTCGTGCATGTATCCAATAAATGCATCATGTACCACTCCGCCTGTCGTTGTTCGTCTTGTAGCTGTCGAAAATCATGATATATTCGGAGCATACATTCTTCAGTGCCAAAAAAAGCTCTGAAAAGTAAAAAATACTCATTCACGTCGATAATCGAGTCATACAACAAGTTCAGAAATTCCAGCATAGGGATTGGTCTGCAAAGCTTTATTTGTACATTCAGGGTCGTACGAGTGACTAAATGTCTAACTGCATAAATTTAAACGCTTGTAACGATGCGTACTCACAATAACTTGTCGTGTTCGACGTTCGTGTCTGACCTGACTCCGTTTTTGTCACAAATGTTGCGGGTAATTGAGCAAAATCATGTCCATTGCGAGCAGAGTACAAGAATTGATTCGTTTGACTTCATGAAGGTTGCATATCGGCAAGTACAGTACCCGACATCATATACGTACAATGCTAAGATGAAGAAGACGGAGATGTGATTGATGATACGAGACAGGCTGAGAGAAAAAGAAACGGAAAGCGACATGAAGAATCTGAAGAACGAGAAAACACAGCGAAGAAGAAAGACAAGCCATCAGTCGAAGCAAAGAGACGGTCGAGTCGACACGAAACACGAAAACAGGATGCACGGCTGAGAAGAAGCAATCTCATGACGTAGGTGCACTCGGCTAGCACCCATTTTACTGCCAGTAACCTTGCTGTTGCCTGGCCTGGTAGGAATAGAAGCCAGCATCAGAGCTGCCTTGAGGATAGCCAATGTGACCCTGAGGACCCTGGCTTTGAGGCTGGTGCTGTTGGCTCGACGCCTGAGGTCCACTGCCACCTGCACCGGAGAATCTTTGAGCGTTGTAGAAGCTGCCCTGAGGTTGTTGCACGCCACCACGACCCTGAGGGCCCTGTCCGGTCTGTCCAACACCTCCTGCACCGACATCCTTTACATTTGCGCCGTACGGTTTGTACGCAGCTTCAGGTGATCCACCGGCACGTTGACCAAGAGGAGGTCCAGAGGTGGGACCTGAGGTCTGTCCAAGACCCATGAACCCCTGAATGCCCTGGCCACTACCACCATAGAGCTGTTTGCCATAGTCGTTCGAGGGCAAGTTACCAACGCCTTGACCGTGACTATGCTGGTAGTCAATATCCCCGTAGGGGCTGGAGGAGTGTTGCTGTCCGTACAAGCCCTGGCCATACGGCGACTGAGAGGGCACCGAGCTAGGTGCCTGTTTCGAGGCGGGCGATGGCGCAGACTGTGGGCCAGGTGGACCCTGGAACACAGTTGGGTACTTGACGAATGGTTGAGGGACAGAGTATCCAGAGCTGTACGGAGAGCCGTAGTACTGGTTCTGAGGGTAGGGGGTGTAGTAGTAAGGGAGAGGAGGAGGATACTGCTGTGGGCCCTGGCTTCCAGGTTGCGACTGACTATTGTTTTGCGAGGATTGGGGAAGTTGCTGGGATGGCTGAGCGTTTGCAGGAGGAAGACCAGGAGCACCGTGAGGCTGCTGGGGTGCACCAGGCAGTCCCTTAATGTCGTCATGGCCTAGAACGTTTCGGTTGCCAAACGCAGTGGGATAGGAATCATAGAAGTTCTGTCACTGTGCATTAGCGTAAGCCACGATTTAAGATTTAAGCAACTAACCCTTTGACTGTCTCCACTGTACTGGTAATCTTGGCCGCTGAAGCCACCAAGGTGGGATGACTGATTCTGGTGACCGAGCTGCCCTGAAAGTTGACCAAACGAGCCGTATGGGCCGTCCTGGCTTTGAGTTGCGGAAACAGGAGGAGTGGGAGTATGGAAATAGGGGGGCTCTTGCTGACGGAAGTATGAGGAGTGACCACCAACCGTTTGCTGAGGAGTTTGGGTGGTTTGTGGGGACTGAGCAGCTGGCTGGCTGTGTGCGGTGTCGAGGTGGGTAGGCAAACCGTGCTGTGAGTATTGTTGGGCGTGGGAGAGCAAGCCATTCTGGGATTGGGATTGTGCCTGCTGAGGCAGTTGTTGCTGGGAAGGAAGCGAGGGAGGGGCTGCTGGGATGTGATGTGAGTATGATGCGATGTTAGAGGTGGAAACAGATGATTGAGGTTGAGCAGAAACTTGAGCGGGAAGGGTTGGTTGTGAAATGGATGAGGGGAGAGCGGGGTGTGCCTGATGTTGTGCGGCAGAAGACTGGATGGAGGTGGGGGTGGGTACTGCAGGTGTAGGAGCTTGCTGGAGTTGAGCTTGTTGGGGAATTGCCGATTGGAACAGAGTCTGAGTGGCGAGCGGCGCTTGGGCTGAAGTAGCAGTGGTTGCTGACACAGATGCTAGCTCTGGAGCCTGAGTTTGCACCTGCAAAGCCGGTGGTTGAGCGGGCTGAGCGGCTGAGGAAGGTTCAGTTGCTGGTGCTGATACAGGTTCCGGAGCACGAAGAGCAGGAGTAGACTCTGTCGTTGGTTCATGGCTATAACAAATGATGATTGATAGTCGTATACACAACAGCAGAAAATACTCACGAGACGGTGTCGAGGTCCTCTCCCCCTAAGCTCAAGCTTCCAAACTGCATACCAACCTTCTCAAGAGATCCTCCAAAAGCTCCACTAGGCATGACCACAGCCTCATCGGCCTTGAACTTGTGTCTATGAGCGGCTGATAGCGGTCTGATGTGCGCTGCAGGGGTACTTGGCTTCAAAGCAGTCGGTAATGGGGCTGTGTCTGGTTTGACAACAGAAGCCTGCACTTGTATAGGAACAGCTGATGGAGCAGGGAGGGGTTCAGCTTGAGGAAGAAGTGCAGGCTCTTCCTTAGCCTTGGGTTCCTCAACGTGTGGGGGTTCAGACGGTTTGCTAGCCTTGATCGGCTCATCATCAAAAGTTGGAGCCTGAACGGTTGTAGGTTCTTCCCATCCAGAAGCAGCTTCTGCAGCGGGTTCGGCCTTTGCTGGTTCAGACGCTACTTGCTGCTCAGAAGCCGGTGCCGAGGCTTGAGCTGGTGCTGGTGCCACTGGAGCAGGAACCGGTGTAGGGGCTTGAACGGCAGGGGGAGGTGTTGGCTTCTCGTGAGGTCTTATGCAAGTCATCAGAGTTGATCACGAATGGATGAATTAATGAGACATACTTCGCAATCTGTGCCCATGAAAGTTTCGAGGTTGCTGGCGTCTTCTGTGCCTTAGCGGAGACAGGGGCAACTGGGGGAGCTGACGGCGCTGCAGAACCATTGATCTTAGCGGTATCGCCTCCCCACGTCGTTGGGGTCGCTGTAGGCCACGGCGATGCTGGATCAGAAGGCGCCGGACCATCTACAACAGGAGCGCTGGCGCCCTGTGGCTTGGCAGCATCGGGTGCGACGGGACCATCCGTGACGGTAGTCTCACCGTCGACTTTGGGAGCGGCATCGACGGGCTTACCAGTGGGCTTTACCTGATGGCCGTTTGTCTCTTGGTGTCCGCCACGCGCAAAAGTTCCCCGAACAGCGCCTCCTCGTCCAGTACCGCCTCTTCCACCACGACCGCCTCTGCCACCGCGGAAGTCGCCACGCTCTCTGCCTCCTGGAAGATCCTTAGAGTGAGTCTGAGGGGTTGAGACATGAGATTTCTTGTCTTTCTTGCGGCTGACAGAGCCCCATTGCTCGGCGTGACCTAGGTAAATTGTTTTGTTAATGAGTAAATGACACGGCGCACGACCTCCTCGCTACCTTCTGAAATCCTAGTTGCTGCTGAGTCAACATCGCCGCCAACTTCAACTAGGAGAGACTGTAGGTCTAACATCTAGGATTAGAGAAGTATATGATGTTCAACTACAAACATGATTACCGTCGCTGGACCATGATGGGAATGCCTCTTGCAATTGTTGAACTTGCTTGCTGTATTTCCCAGGTGCAGCATTCGAGGTGGGTTGCTGTTTACGATACGTGGTAGAGTTGTACATTTTGGACGAGACTCGTGATCTGCGATACGTTGCAAAACGACGAGAATGGGATGAGAGGATGGAGGAGAAAGTCAAGTTTGATTTTTGGGTAAATTTCAGAGTCGGTAAAAAATAAAAGAGTAAAAATCAGCGAGTTACTTTATCCTAATTCGTAAGCTAAGGTATCCTGACAAGACTGTATAGAAATGTGCCATACAGGTTAACAAATACTGATGGAGATAACTCCACTAGATCAGGGCGCTGCATAATGTTGACGGTAATTACCTCAGACCTTCTCTACCATCTTGCTCCACACTTTCCCCAATTCTTCAGGACGCAACAACAATTATTCCAACATTCTTGGCAGCAATACTCCAATAACAGTCTCAGGATCTGCTGTACACTTACCTGCTAACTCACTAGTCACATATGCAGTCGAAGCGACCACCCAATCTCTCGTTGCAGATAGGCAAGAGACCTCCTCCGAAGACGGTCATAGAGCTTGCTACACCTGTAGATGACGGAGATGGAGATATCGAAGATGAAGAAGAAGATGGCTACCATTCGTCACCACTGTCATCTAGCTCTTCGGAATCGCAGGACACCTTTGAAGTGGGCAACGAGGAATCTGACGATATAACCAAGGACCTCGCCTTGCTCGCACAGCTCAGGCGCAGTGTACGAAATAACCTCAGACTTCGGCCCATACGTTCTGCCTCGGGCTCCATGAGGATTTCTCAGACAGATGAACCAGTTGCATCTTCGTCTCAGTCTTCTTACTCACCTCCAGACTCACTCACAGATTCAGCGGACCTTCGTTCCCCTAGCCCGGATTCAGAGTACACTCCTGCTAGTGCTTATTTCACCCCCTTGGATGAGTTGCGGGCAACGCCCCTCAGTGCGGTGTACGACTTCCGAAAGACACCTGTAGAAGTGTCTACATCCACACAACCTCCGTTAAAGCAGCCGACTCTCGATGCATCCTTCTGTGGCGTCAGCCCTGCGCTGCTCTTGTCACGACTCTCCTCCCCCACCCGACCGTTGCTGATTGATACGCGGCCGGTTGCATCCTTCACAGCGTGTCACATGCAGCATAGCGTGAACATGGCGATCCCGTCTCTCATTCTTCGGCGTTCTCGCAAGACAGCGGGTGCGTTTACCTCACTTGATGCGCTCCGACAGTTCATTACTACAGAAGAGGGGAAGCGGGCATGGGACGACCTGATTTCTGGAGAGGATTGGGATGGTGATGTGGTCGTTTACGACCAGGCAATGCTTCAAAGAGATCGTCACAACACACAAGCAACTGCATGGGCTATCATGGATATTATAGCTCCGCTTCTCCTACATGGAAGTGTTGATTTTCTTGAGGGCGGATTCGCTGCTGCCCGTGGACATTCGTATCTGTCGCAACTTCTCATTACGAGCTCCGATGCTGAAGATGGCTATCCTTCGCGTGTGCAGCGACCTACTCTCTCTACTCCTCCCGCAGCGTCTGCAAGCCATCGCAAGCCTCTGGGTGGTCTGTCTCAGCTGGATACGCAAGCTGCATCTCGATCTAAGCCGCTTCCTGAAGTTGAGCGAGCTGCACCATCCCCTCTCCCCATCATGTCAACGTCGTTCTCGTCGTGGAGTAACAATGATATCTCTGGGCCGTCTCCAGCGCCATCGTCCACAGTGTTCTCTCGACCACAACCTCCACGTAGACCAAGCATACCCTCCCTTCGCAGACTTGACACGGATTACTCCTCTCCCCCCTCACTTCCAAGATTACAGGTCCCAATGTCCTCCTCCCACCTCTCCGCCCCGTCCGCAGAACCGACCGGAAAATCTCTCCGTAGCCGTTCAAGATCACCTAGTCACTTAAACCTTACCTTTTCCACGCATTCACCACCACCATCTGCGCGACTATTATCTTCATCGTCTAGGAGCTTCTTCGAGGAGGATGCTCCTCATACACCCTCGTTCTCCAGTTTCAGCCCTCCGCGATCCCCCAAAACGCCTATGCCTCGTTCTCCCGCCACAGCTCGTCCCGACGACCAGCCTCCGACAACCGAAGAACCCTTCCCTGAGTTTACAGTGTCAACTATCCTTCCGAACTTCCTCTTCCTTGGACCAGAGCTTACTATTGAAGATCATGTAGAACAGCTACAGTCACATGGCGTAAAACGTATTGTCAATATCGCCGCAGAGTGTGATGATGATCACGGGCTGCATCTTCGGGAACGGTTTGAAAAATACGTGCACATTCCCATGCGTGATACTGTCGAGGAGGATAACATCACAAAAGGCGTGCGTGATGTTTGTACGATACTTGGTGAGCTAGCTTACTTCTTGGTAAAACTCGACTTCTAATGAAACTTTTCGCACTGTGTCACCAGATGATGCTCGCCTGCATTCCGCTCCGACGTATGTGCACTGTAAGGCAGGGAAATCGCGCTCGGTGACGGCGGTTATGGCATATCTCATTCATGCTAATCACTGGACGCTGTCTAAAGCCTACGAGTTTGTGCTAGATAGGCGCAGGGGAATATCGCCAAATATCGGCTTCGTCTCCGAACTGATGACGTTTGAAGAGCAGGAGTTGGGAGGCAAATCCGTTGGCGTGATGAAGATGCCTCAGTCAGAGTCCAACACAGAAGGTGCGGGCGGTGGGACGACGGGAGGCAACTACGGTGTTGCCCTAGGTGGTCGACGACCTCAGCACATTCGCGAGAGTTTGCCGCCAACTTTCGTTGCACAACATTCCTTCAATCTTGTTCCTACGATGGTCGACACTGCCCAGCTTGGAGATTCTCAACAGGAACTTGAGATCAAAGATTCAGAAGGGAGATATCGCCATGCCCGCAGAGCCCCTGTCAATGCAACGACATTGCAACCAACGAGACGAGTCAGCAAGGCTGGGTTGGAGAGTTCCGCATACGTTTAGCTGGACTGAGTATCTGCTATGTTTTCTGTTTGAGTCTCTGGCCCCTGTTTTCATTTTGACATTGCTTTCGCATCCTATATACCCACACTCATTAGCTTCATCTTCCTTTCTTCCCGTCTCTGTATGTGCGTGGTCGTTGTCTCTTCACAATCCTTTCGGCTGAACAACTCAATACCTTTTTCATCCAGTCTTCTTGTTGTTTGCTGCACTTCTGGCTGAAACGGACCAGCATCTCTGTCAGTAGCACAGTTGTCACGGGGTCGAATACAAGCCATCTGTTCCGGCGCTTGATTTAGACCCACGGCAATCGGCTATGGACAGTTCTTACGAAAACTATTAATGGCAAGAACTCCGGATTGTATTGTTTACTGAGTCCTGGACCTGAGGCCTGCAGACCTGATAAGTCACGCGCATACGCAGCCAGAACCACTGTTGAAATAGCAAGTCGCCGTGTTCCCACGGAAGTGACCGTAAAACAGACGGGCTTGTGGTTCGCCTCATTGACATGCCCCTCCGTCTCTGCTCGCATGCTCAAGCTCAACGGTATAGAAGTTTGGCTGGAAGATTTCACTTCTGGACAGGAGTATTTGCCGCGGAAGGTAAAGCAGATTGGTTCACGCAATGTAACTGGCACTTTTCTGTACAAGAGACGACAGGTAAGTGATTGTTGAGAGTCATTGAAGCTTGCGAGTTCATGTTTGTAGCTAACACGTTCACTCAGAGATTCACTTTGCGTTGGCGTCGCGCATCCCCGTCTTGTGACTACGAATCATACGATTTGTTGCTCGTCGTATATGCGATGTACGGCAAGGGGTCCAATGCACGACAGAAGCTGGCTAGCGTCATACATGCTCCCAAGGAGTGGAATGGTAGTGAATTCAGCCAAGGGTATCTCGATCAAGAGTTCTTCAAAGGTGGCTTGTTGTTTCCGTATATACCAAAGCATCCTAGTGAGTACGTTGCAAGTCTAACGATAGTAGAGTACATAGTTACGTTGAAGTTGTGTCTAGAAACGAATCGCGTAGAGGGTACGCTCTGGGTCGAAATTTATCGCGATTCTCAAGGCCTCGTAAGAGCTGGCGATACTAGTCTCAAGAACTTACAGCGTAACCGCGCTATCCTCGACAAGCTTGGCCTCTTTGCGAGTTTCACTTTCGAGTTTGTCCATGAAAGTACTTTTGAGGAGGGCTCGGGTCTAGTCCCAGACTCAGATCTGGACTCGAACACCTCCGAGATTATGGAAAGCGATTTTCATCTTCCAACCTCCCCGAACGAGGGCACCTCTGTCACTAGCAGTACGTGTTTCTCTCTATATTGACAGCTAATCTCATTGCGGCGGTCACTTAGGACTACGACCGATAAACCTCATCAGGCATCCGTGTCCACCCTACACTGAACACCTTCCAAAATCTTCCAGCGAAGATCTAGCCAGACGAAAACGCTCTTCTACACAACAAAACGCAAGACGCACGCGCCAGTCTTTCGATACTGCTCGGCGAGCTCATGGAAGTAGAATCACTCACTCGCCGTTGCGAATTGGCAGCTCTCGTGAAGCCACTCCGGTTGCTGGCCCGTCACGCACTCCTATACGGCTGGAGGATGCTCAGGAGATGACAAACGGGATCGCTGCGCGGGTATGTGCAATATAATTCCGGCGGTGGTTTTCTGACACTGCTGAGTTTCCAGCTTGAAGCATTATCAGACTTAACTAGGGAAAATTCTTTAGAGGAACGCGTTCAAAATGAGCTGATCGCCAGGTTGATAAAAGGGAAGGAGGTATGTCTACTTAGTTTTCGTCTATTGAACTCATTGTCTGAACGAGGTTGTGCAACACTGAACAGAAGCGGCTGAGAGAGGAGCGGTCTATCAACGATGCATTGAGAAAGGCTGTACTACTTATGGAGAAATGAATATTCAT
>MU274917.1:289686-326546 GCA_022160335.1 Irpex rosettiformis | reverse complement strand
AAAGAGTATAAAAGTAATATTCTTGAGTGAACAGTAAACGTTGCAGCGTCAATACATGAAATCCTACGTAACAATTATTTCGAAAGCAGTCCGACAAAAGCAGTTCAGAGCGTACAAGAAAGCACCTCTAGCAACACGGTAAACGTCGTGAGATTTATTGTAGCTACCACTACTACCCATGGCTCTCACTCACACGCCTACTATTACCATTAACATTAGGCAACTGTACACTACCCATACGCGTCCGTCGGTTAGCGAGTGACAACGGCTCGCGGTAACTCTTCTGGTCCCAGTTCCACGTTGCGTACATCTTTGCGTCTGGCAAAGCCTTGGAAGCAGCGTCCTTCTCCTTTTCTTTCTCCTTTTTGACGCCATTGGTCAGCTGAGGAGTAGGAGCAACTCCTGGCATCCCTGTACCGGAATTCCAATGCGCGTTGACGCCAGGCCCGTAAATGAGCTTCTGGTTACCTCTTGATAACACAGGGGGATGATTGACTTTCGTGGTGCGAGTATGTATGGGACCCTATGATTTTACCATACATCAGCGCCACACGGTGGGAGACCAAGACAAGGAACTTACTGGTAATACTCGCAAGGCAAGAGCTGGTATTCGAGATGTTTGCTGGCTGATGAGTGGCGCAATGCGTTCTGTGCCCAGAATTGACCGTGGCGGCTTCTTCGGCAACCTCGCGTCGATATCCGCCTCCTTCCCTTTGTCCTTGCTCGGTTTCTCCTCAGCTGAGTCAATCGTTTGCGGGTAGGATGGTCCTATAGGAGCCACGCGGGGAGCATTAGGAGCGGATATAGCATAGAGGCTAGAATGAGGCTCCCAGTGAGGCTCATTCTCGGTCTGGTCAATGAGGTCCAGTGCGACCTTGTATCGCGCTGGATTTACTGGTCCAGGATCCTTTGGCGGTGGGTGCGTAAGGACGTGATGGTACGCATGATAAAGCGCAGATTGAGTTATTGGAAGCTCATATGGGCGCTGGGGGGGTGGTGGGCTTGCAGGCCGCACTGGAAGATGCCACACGGGTTGCCCTGAGATGGAAGACATGGAGTACGGAATCGATGTGCGATAGTCTGCGGCACCTGAAGAAACCTCTGGAGGGGGCGTTACTGGACGCTCGAGTTTCAACGGGCTCATAGATGCCATCATAGAGCTTTCGGGAGGAGGAAGAGCCATGGGAGGAGGTGAAGGAGTATGGCGGGGAGTATTGCTGGGGAAGGGGGGTAAGAAATCGGGTATATGGGGTGGTGGCTGCCAATGTGCAGTCCGTAGTCTCTTTCTCGGCGGTGTGGATGGATTCGATATTGGCGAAAGGGGAAGAGGAGGTGTGAGTGGCCGCGGGCTCGCCATTCTTTCGTCCCTCTTTTCCTCTAGTATAGGCACGGATTGCTCCTGTACCGGCTCAGAATCCAAAGCCATCTTTAAGTCGAGAGATGCATTTGTTTCCATTTGTTCCTCTTGTTCCTCCTCTTCGCTCTCGCTCTCGGAGAACTCTGGTTCAAGGAGCGCTTCGTCTGGGACTGGGCCATATACTAGCGGTATTGCGTCGTCTTGGTCCTCGCGTAAACCGGCAGACAAGAGAGCTATATGTAGATGTAGAGATAGAAATACACGTATAGTACGAAAGAACTGACCCCTGAACTCGTTCAAATCCTCTAACCTCCTCGCTGTGTGTACCGCATACCGTGACATCTCCCGCCCCTCCGTGACGCAATACTCGCCTAACTCTTCCACATCCACGCCTAGCTCATGCAGGGCATGTTCCGCATCTCTCGCATTCAGTCGTAGTCGGCCGGCGTGTTCAGCATACTTGGCGCATGTTGTCGATAGTAGAGTGAGGTAACGAGAGAGGAGATCAGTCAGTACCAGTGTCGCCTGAGTAGATGCACGTGAGAAGTGATTAGCATGAAGAGTTTCGATGGTGGCTGTCTCCAAAAGTCTCTTCGCTCCTACATCCATAGCCGACGGAGGTGAGCTCGCTGTGAGCAATGCTGTAGACGATCGAGAGCAAGCGACTTTAATCTCCGATATAAATATTTGACGACCCGCTTGCCCCTCTCTTGAGCGCTTGCGCTTGCCAAACCTTCCTTTGATCACAAACATCTCTATCCCAATGTGCGGTCGATTTGCTTTAGGTATTCCTGTGAGTTATTATTTGCTATATTGATAGGATTGTAGTGATTATGATATTCATCGTTTCAGTATAACCAAATAGCTGAGTTACATGGCTACAACGTCCAGGTGGGAGAATGGGTCGCCCAAGAACATTTTCATCCTAGGTGCGTAAGAATATAACAATATTCTATTATATATCTCAACACAATGGCATTGGCTGGTAACTAGGTACAATGTAGCACCCCGCTCTTATGCACCTGTAATACGCCGCGACACACGCGCTGTTGCGGCTGAAGCAGCGTCTAATGGTCATGAGAGCTCAGAGAAATCGGACCAGGTTATCATGCATACTATGAAATGGGGCCTCGTGCCACACTGGAGCAAGCATGATGACGGTAATCTCAACACTATCAATGCGCGATGTGAAGCCCTAGTGGAAGGCGGCGGCATGTGGAACAGCATTAAGGGGAAGAAACGATGTGCCATTCCATGCCAAGGATATTACGAATGGTTAAAGAAGGGCAAAGAACGTTTGCCGCATTTTACAAAACGTGGTGATGGTAACCTTATGCTTCTTGCCGGCCTGTACGATTGTGTGACTTTGGAAGGTAAGTTTGCTTCAGGTCTTTGCATCCTTATAAAGACACTGTTGTTGAATCCGGGATAAGGCCAGACCGAACCGCTTTGGACATTCACGATCGTTACAACTGATGCAAATAAGGACTTCAGCTGGTTGCATGATAGACAGCCGGTAATATTGCCTACTACTGACACTCTCAATACATGGCTGGATACATCCTCCGGTTCCTGGAATTGCACGTTAACAAAATTAGTTCAACCTTATCATGACGAGAAAATTCCCCTCACCTGGTATGTATAACAATAGATCTCCCTCCTCTATGCTGACTCAAGTTTCGTAGTTACCAGGTGCCTAAAGAAGTAGGAAAAGTCGGAAATGAGTCTCCCACGTTCATCGAGCCTCTCTCCCAGCGACGTGATGGCATAGAAGCTATGTTCGCAAAACAGTCCGGACCAAAGCCTTCACCTTCGAACTCCCAGATATCTTCAGCAAAGCGAAAGCTGGACGACTCAGCGGTTTCTCAGCCATCGCCTTCACCTCGCAAGAAAGCTCATGTAAGAGCGAAAGAAGACGTCGTTGATCTGACTGGGGATACTGAGGACAGCAAAAGCAGTCAAGGTCGATCTGAGAAGATGAATACTTGGGGAGACGACTCCGACATTGAATATATTGATAGTTCACTTGCTGGTTCAAGTACCAAGGTGAGTCGGTGCAGCTGACTTGTTGTCATCCTCAACTCTGAGAGCAGGTACAGGGCTCTACCGCGCCTAGTAAAAAGGTATGCTGTCCTTTATTTATTTACGTTTGCAGGATGCTGACATAACATTACAAACTTTAGAAAGTTGGCAAAACAAATGTGAGCGCAACCCTATCAAGTACGGCCGTAGTTGATTCCTGTGACACGATATAGTTTTCTTCAAAGAAGTCTACGAAAGTGATACATGGTACTGGCTCGACTCCAAAGATAACTCGGTTCTTTAGCAAGGGTTGAGAGCTATGCCGCGTCCCAGAGTCTGTCTCGAGAAGGTTGTGATACCCCTAGCTACCTGCCATATACGTCGTGTCACGGTCACGCTAAAATGGACATGTATGTTCGAGTTGAAGTTGCGTTTCGCTCAACCACTACCTCCTACGCTGTTTTTTCTTCTCCACCCTCATCCCAAATGGCTGCCATCTATCTCTCAGTCGCTCTTTTGTGTTCTCGTGTTCTCGCCATCCCCATACCCGATCCTTTGGTCTCTGTCGAAACTGGTCCCTCTACTCTGGCTCTTGTACTGGGCTTGTCCATCCCTTTCGCTGTTCTTGCCGGGGCCAAATATGCATACATGAACTACCGGCGTGCGGAATCCATTCATTCTGAAGCTGAAAAAACCGAGGTCGAAGCCGAAATCTACCCACCGCCAACCCTTGTCGGCCTCGGTATAGAGCACAAGGTACTACGCCAGAGCTCTCGAAAACTAAAGCTCAAGGTCCCGTCAGGTTACCTGGTTGGGATGTTAGGATCACCGGAGTGGGAAACACGGGTGAAAGTACGCATGGATAGGGCGATGAGGAAGTCGCGTCGCCAACCATCAGACATTGAAGTCACGCTCTCCCGCGCTGTCTCCCCATCTACTGCCTCTCGTTCGCGATTCCACAGCTCTCATCGCTCTCGCGATACTAGTGTCGGATACCGAAGTTCTCGTCATCCGTCGTCTCACGCATCATCCAAGTCGCGCGCCATGTCTCTTTCGTTCCTCGAGATGTATTCGCCTGACAGTAATATCAACGACGGTGGACAGCCTTCTTCCTTCCCATGCTCAGATGGCCTTCCTCAACTGCCTCCCTTGACTGATTCAGCTCGTTCGCGGAACAGTAGCTCCCAACATCGGAAACAGATATCGCAGTCGCCACTGTCTCCCACTTTGATGCAGATGTTGGAGCCGGTCGTTACATCCTGGCAAGAAGATACACCGAAACCAGACAGATCCCACGACACAGGTGGAAGTGGGCGTAGCGGGTCTCATAGCCCAAGTATGTGTTTATTAAGTTATTCTTGTATTCTTGTACTGAAATGTTGTAGCTCCTTCGTTTCAAACGCCACCCAGTACTCCTGCCAAATCATTCGAAAGCTTCGATAATTCACGTTCCACCGAAGACGGGTCCAGCAAGTCCACATCAACCATACTCAAAGGCGTTCCACAACAAGCTTCGTCTCAAGACCTTATTGCCTCTGCTGTCGGTAAAGGGCTGGCAACGGAAAAAGCGAGACAAACTAGCCCTAAATTATATACTGCGCCTTTATTTTCTACACCTCGACCTCTGAACATCAAGTCTGATATGGAGCATCTACCTATCAATCCGGCCAAATATTTAGTTGAGCGGTCCATTGCACCTAGGCCGAAGCCGCAGGGCAGGAAGAGCGGCAGCCCCTCTATTGGTCCTTCTCCCTTACGCAACCCTGTCACGAGTTCATCATCCTCCAGTCTATTCGACTCCAAGGCGAATCTTACCCCTAGCATCAAGACATCCGATTCTCGTGCAATCGCGTTCATGCCTGATGCCCCGAGCTGGGAGCTCGATGATCTCATGAAGAATGGCAGACTTGATATCGACGCAGTCACAGAAGCTCTCGGACTTGGCTTTGCTCTCAATGACAATTCGATATCGGGTTCAGGTTCAGGTTCACGATCGCCTACCTGTGCCACCAGTTTCACCGAGTCTCTTCTTCGGAAGCCTGGTGGGCCTCTCTGTCCCATCCCTGAAGAGTCCGATATGGATGACTCTGCTATGGACGACAATCTGCGCCCTCTTTCGTCGCTCATTGAGCGCTGGGGGCGCATCCACCAAAAGTTCAACGTCGAAACGGCTGGAGAAGTACGCGAATCCGTAAGTTCGAGTATTCTTGAGGTCGACTTGAACCTACTTGGCATAGACGTATCAGCGATATCAGGAATTGGTACGCCCATCATGCTCCCTGACTCTGGGAGCCCATACCGTGATACAACCTACACGATAGAAGCCCTCGAGACTGATGATGATTCGAGCTCGGGATGGCTTGAGGATTCGAACGTGAGGTAAGTCTTAGTGTCTTTTAATATTAATGATGTGGTATTGACTCTGCCGTCAACAGTAGCGAAGGAGTTGGTGTAGCTTGTTGAATCTCAGCCATTGGATGAAACACGTAGTATTTACGCGATACCCCCCATCAACTATGATTACACTAAGCAGGTATTAGTCACTTGTATAGCTCGGGCTTCTTGGCATAGTAGCATGTTCAGTGTACGT
This sequence comes from Irpex rosettiformis, assembly GCA_022160335.1. Classification (NCBI taxonomy): domain Eukaryota; kingdom Fungi; phylum Basidiomycota; class Agaricomycetes; order Polyporales; family Irpicaceae; genus Irpex; species Irpex rosettiformis. The sequence goes on along the minus strand of MU274917.1, from coordinate 320,577 downwards.
TGAAGATGAGCATAAGACATTTTATTCCGAAGATGGTGTTTATTGCACTCGTTGCAACTAAATCCGGGTCTCCGGTGCGATTGCCGGATATGAGGGCCGCGCCACAACGATGGCGCTTTTAAATATACGCGGCGGAGCCGAATACCTGGCTCAATCCCATCAGCGACTAATGTTGGCTGTTGTCCAGACTCCACGTCACAGCTAATACACTTTATAGCAGACCATTATCATCTTGCATGTGACTTAGCTCAACTCTGTAAGTACTGATTATTTTTAAGCATGGCGCACAAGTGAACTGAGATTATGCCAAATGGCCACAGCTGAGCTTGATACTCGCCTGAACTTGCCAAAGGTTATGTCTAAGCGCAAGGGGTCGGATAAATCAAAGATGGACATCTCGCCATCCAAAGAAAGTCGGAAATCGGTGACAGAACAAGATACCATTCAAGAGTTTGGCGACCACGAGACAAGCGGGAAAGCATACATATGGCTAGCAGCTGCTGTAGCTATTGGCCTTGCCAGCGCGTCATACTACTTATCGAGTTACTTGACTTCTGGTGGAATACCTCAAACGCCTGTGTCTGTGACTGCTGTACCAGAATCGTACGCAGTTTGCGGAGACACTCAAGGCATAATATATACCGTGGACGATGCTCATCCCAATGTTGACTGCCTTCTCATACACAAGGATGAAATCCGTGTAGCTGGCACCGCTGGTATGTTCGTACGATCAAGCGTGAACAGCCCTTCACATCGATTTTATAGATGATATCAACACATATTGGGAGCAATATCAGAACGAGGTCATTAAGAAATTCTACGGTAATGAACCCAAGGCAAAGAAATCGTTATCAACTGTCCATTTGAAACCTGGAAGTATCATTGTTCCAGGTTTGGCTGGTAAGTAACGCATTTCTGTACTTTTTAAATTAGAATATCTTTAAATCGAAACTTTCAATAGATGCACATGCCCATCTTCTACTGTACGGCTTTAAAGTACAACTTCCTCTGGATAACGCTGGTTCCCTCGAAGGTACACAGCCCACATTTCAAATTATATCATAGAGACGATGTCGATCTTGACCCACAACACTCTTTTTCTTATCTAGAAATCCTGGATATCCTTGAAGACTACGTGAATGAGCACCCGGAACTGCTTGAAGACCCGAATACTTGGGTGGAAGGCATGGGCTGGGATCAGACTCGCTGGAAAGACTGGTCCGGCGAGTTCCCTACAGCCGTAGGTCTTATACCGTCGCGGCCACCCCTATCAACTGCTTACTGCTTAATATCTCGCAATGTAGGCCCATCTTGCTTCTCGCAAAAGCCTTGAAAGTCTTCCAATATCACTTAGCCGCGTTGATGGACATGCCTTGTGGGTCTCTCCTCGAGTTCTTGAACTGACAAAGGAGCAACTACCAGGACAGAAATGGCCATCGAGCGAGGAGGTAAACGGGGGAGAGATCGTTCGCGACTCTACTGGTAATCCTACTGGTGGGTAGCAGCTCAGCCAACGGAAGTTATCGGTTAACAACTGATAACCTCTGTCTATATAGGTGTATTTGTCGATAATGCAATGTCGCTTGTACATGCGCCAGCTTGGTCGTTTGAAAGGAGGTCGTCTTATCTAGAAACAGCTACTCAAGATGCGTTGAAATATGGGTTGACAAGTGTACACGACGCCGGTTCGACACTAGATTTCATTGAAGTCTTCCAAAGGTACCCATCAGTATTCACATTTTCGTTGTTTATTGCTGAGAGACATCTTAACTTCTAGCTTTGCTGAAGAAGGTCAGCTTCCAGTAAGCATGTATTCTTGGTCATGGTAATTTCTGCTCAGGATTGAGTCATACAGATCAGGATATATGCAATGGGTAACTCCGATAACACAAGCTACTGGGGAGACTCTATCCCTCGTCTCGAGGACTACGGCCAAGATGAACGTCTTAACCTTAAAAGCGTGAAACTTTATACAGATGGTAGGAAGCACCACATTTCGTACGTCACTAAATGAGACTGATCAAGTATGGATGTCGGAATCGATGCAGGTGCACTTGGCTCGTGGGGCGCAGCTCTCTTGGAACCCTATTCTGATAGGCCAGACACCTCAGGTATCATGCGTATCTCTCCTGAATCACTTGAAGACCTGGTAAAGAAGTTCTGGGAAGACGGGTGGGGAATCGTCAGTTGCCGTCTTCTTCTCTTTTGCGTTTTACTCGATGATAATCCTTATCCTTTGCCAGAACATCCACTGTATAGGAGACCGCGCCAACAAAGTGGTCTTAGATGTCTTTGAAACAGTCTTGACAGAGGAAAGCGAGAAGACAGGCGAGGATATTCAAGCCGTCGCTGCAAGAAGGAGGCCACGAATTGAACATGCACAAATAATGCGGGAAGGGGATCTGCAGAGGGCGGGTAGATTGGGAGGTATGCTCTTTCAACCCTCACATTGACTCAGCAATAGGACTGAGTTGGACTTAGTTATTACGAGTGTGCAGCCAACACACGCAACTAGTGATATGTGGTACGCTGAAACACGATTAGTAAAGTTCTTTGTTTATATAGACCTGCTGAGTGACGTTGACTCATTTCGAATGTAGGGGCCAAAGAGAATCAAAGGCGCATACGCATATCAGACTCTACTACAGTACGTCTCATGTCATGCATCACAGCGAATTTTAGAGCCCTAAGCCAGACCTTGTTTTTCTGTCACCTAGATCGTCCCCCAACAAGATATTACCACTCGGCTCGGACTTCCCCGTAGAAGGAATCAACCCGTTGCTCGGATTTTACGCCGCAGTCTCTCGATTAGACGTTCATGGGGAAAGTCCACACGGGAGCGATGGCTGGTAAGCGCGCTCCTCTCTCCATTCTGTAAAACGTCATGACCTCGAACACAACTAAATCAGGTATTCCTCGGAGAAGCTCACTCGAGCACAGGCTCTCAAAGGGATGACTCTCGACGCTGCATACGCCGCTTTCGCTGAGGATCGACTTGGATCACTCGTGCCAGGCAAGAAAGCCGACTACGTTGTTTTGAACAGAAATATCATGTCTGAAGATACGCCGGTTCATGAGATTCTGGGAACTGTTGTGCAGGCTACTGTTGTCGATGGGAGGATCGCTTATGGGGGGATATGATGACTGTAGGTACAAGTTGTAATACATTGAGCAGGAGATTGATGACTATTTATGAACATTTTATCGTTTTTTGTTTCCAAGCGAGCTAGGGACGATGTAGAAAGATATAGGTAGACTCTTGAGAGTTCGATAGATGGTGTCCGAGTCGATGTTCACTGGTAGATAACCAAGAAAAGAGGCCTAATGGCCTCGTTCTGTGGAACCCATTTGAACGAACTTGAACAAGCAGAATAGTGAAAACAGCATACCTTATATACTGAAAACCAGGACAATACGTTAGTGGATTTGAGTTTATCAGAAAATAATCACACATACCGATGGCTTCGTCATAGTTTAAGCTATGGCCGGGTTCCCCAATGACTGAATCGTGACCAGTTGGGGGCTAGTGGGAATTAATATCTATACAACACGTTTAGGTGTGTTGACCTTACCTGGGTTAAATTTGGTTCATCTGTGTAGAGCTTCTTAGCATTACCGAGGACGACATCGTTGAGAAGCATAGTTTTGTACGGAGATCCTCCTCTTTCCCTGGAGTAGTCGTTCGCCTGTTTGTGTTGCATAAGAAAAGATATATGCCGCGTTTGACTGAATCTCACCTTTGACGATGTAGCAGAAGTATAGATACCGGTACCAAAACGTCCGTAGTTGGTTCGCTTTCCAAACTCTGCTAACCTGAAGGATGACTAGAACAATCGTGAGGGTCAACGTTGCATCACTGAGAAGCTCCTGTGCTAGGATGTACCTCAATGATACTACACAGCGAGCATGCATGGTCTTGACAGAGAGTACGCTCGGACTCGTCGTCCCCAAGTTTGCAGGCGCGCACAGTGCCGTGCCATCGGCGTTTGCTGTTCCCACCTGGTAGGTTTCGGTTTCGCTCTACAGATAATCTACAAAAATCATGTTTGCGAAGTGTACGCCGAGTCAGAGTTTTTGGCTAAGACTGACTTATACCGAGAGAAGTCGTCGAGGAGGGTCTTCAGTCCAATAATGCGCCAGACCTGTCAAAAAAAAGGCACTTTGATTTGTACTTCAAAATAGTGTACTTGCCAAACAAGCCGACCTTTAAGACATTCGGGATTCGTGTATTGTGCTTCCACTGATCTATAAATTGCTTTGTAACTGTTCCGAAAATCAGCCAGTGCTCAGACCTGAACTAGTTTGCACTAACCATCTTTGAATACTTGGTGGTTATTGTTGACGGAAAGGATTGTAGGTGCTTGGAACAATCGTTCAGACCTTCGTCATCATGGGCAAAGTTATAAGCATACACACCCAGCTTCATTGCTACCTGGCTACACTTGCGGGAACAGTATTCGCTCAGTCCGCTTTTCAGCATTGCCTTCGGTTGCTTCTTGCATCTGTTGAAATGTGATCACCCGGGAAACGTACATGACAGCGCAAATAACCTACAACAGACAGGTTTCTGCAGTTCCATTCTTTATGGCCCGTCTTGGCGGGCGTGAGGAATATTCCATTTTCTGGACTAGGAATGGCTACTTACGTGCGATGGGCCTGAGAGCACCACTGGCTAGCGGAGCCGTCAGGGCCAATAAAGACAGGCTTGGTGCAGCCCGGAGTAGAGCAGGTTGCAACTACTGACAAGGCTGACGACGTCGGTGCAGACGATACATTAGACGCGCAGCGCATCCCACAATAATCATGGCCTGATGGTTTTTTGATCTATATCAGACATGCGAGGGTACGATATTGTACAACTTACGACGTCCATTCTCGACATATACCGGTCGTTGCTTGCATCTCTGGCCCCGTTATAGATATTAGTGTAACATAGCTCGATAAATGAACACTTACTTTGCACATTGCTGCGGGATCCGACAAAACCGCAGCGTCTCTGTGGGTTGTGCCACAGTAGGAAGAGTAAGAGCCATCGGGGTCTTGCCAAACCCTGTTGTTGCAGTTTGGAAACGCACAGATTGTATCCTGAGTTCTGCTTGTATCCGAACACATGCTGTGCGTTGACCAGAGTGCAGTGGTGGTTTCAAACAAGAGGTTACAGACACGAGGGAAAACACGGGGATTGCGGGAAATGAAACCGGCCGGTTTTATAGGCAGCAGTAGTTTGGGGGTATTTGGTCGTCAAGAAGCAGCAGGGCAAGCGCGTGTCATTACGTCCTTGCAGCAGGTCTGTTCGCACGTTGTCTCTGCATAACGACGTTGAAGACGATGTGCGAAGGGTGGATAGCGATGTTTACCACAGTTAGACCTCCACCTGAGCCGACGAACAGAAGAAGATCCCGGGTGCTCGAGAGAAACAGTGTGGCATCCACGGGGGTGTCCCGTCACTCGCAACGGGTGGTGCGAGAAAGTGAGTGTTCCTATGAGTTCCTTCCAGAATGCTGTCTGAATTTGGTCCACTGGCAGGCACTGCCAGCAAAAGACGACAATATGAGGACTCTCCGATGAGGGATGCAACACGCCCTGAGAACGACCCAATCCTATTCTTTGACAGGAACGAACCGTATTACGAGTAAACTTCAATATAGGTTTTCAAGATAGCGACTCACCTGCAAACCTGCTCCCAGATTCACCAACTTCTCGTACCATCCTATCATAAACGACGGCCGAACCTATCCAACTGCTGAACATTGTACGTGAAGTTGTATGATACCGTTCTAACGGTTTGACGCGATTGGGGATTATGCAGTATTCCAGGCCTCCAAATTCGTTAAAGAGTATCCAGATATCGCTGAACAGATTCGTAACTTGCCAACACCGCGGGCAGCGTTGGAGGAAGCTACTCGAAGGCAGCGTCTACGCCGTCACGATTGGTTCGATGTGAACGTGAAGATCATGGACGCTGTCCTCGAGAAGAAGTTCACACAACACGACGGGTTGTACAGGCTGTTAATGAGTACAGGAGATCGGGAGCTGATAGAAGCAAGCCCGGTGCGTACTAAGCGTTCCAACCCATCAAGACCAGTGTTTCCTGACGCACAAGGGTTTCGTAGGTTGATTCTTTCTGGGGCTGGGGAGAAAACGGGCAGGGAAGGAATGAGCTAGGAAAAGCACTTATGCGGTTGCGTGCTAAGTTTCGAAGGCAACAGCTTGCATACGCCAGCGAGAGTAGAGCCAGTAGATATGCGAAGGAGTTGGCCTAGTTCGAGGTCTTATGTAAGTCTGAGAGCCTACGTATGTCCGATGTAGTTTTACAATAACGTATACGCCCCAGAAGCTCAGAGCCAGCTGCAGAGTAGGTGACCGTTTAAGGTAACAGCGTCAGCGGCTATCGTATTTGTTTGATTTTAGGCGCCAAATATTCATAACGGCCGTTTTACTTACCTTACTTACTTTTCTTACTGTTTCTTACCATTGTTTACTTGACGACACGGGCGCTCCGAGTGAATGTAAGAAACATATGTTACGCAATTCTTTGCTGTCTTGTTGGCACTATTTCTTACTAACTTACCTTGTGACACCCCGCAGGTATTTCTTACGCAACACCAGATAAATAAGAAGCATTAACTCGAACACTGAATGAGCACGGCCTCAGTATACCATGTCGTTCTGTTTTCAACATATTGTGACGTGAAAAGTGCGCAATGGATCTTTTGTGAGTTCCAAGACAAACCGCTGAGAGAAATCTCGTGTTGTCCTCGCTGATTAATACTGCTGAATGTCAGCGTTTTTGTTACATTCAAAACTAAGTTTGAAAGCAGTCGGCAATGTGATTGTCGCGGCTATGTCTCCGGTGAGCTCCAAGTTTTTCGATCTTCACCAGAACACAAACATACCTCCTCACACAGTGTTGGTCTGAGTTCTCTGAGTTCTGCCGATGGACATCACACTCGACACCATGAGCAAGACCTGCCGGCGCCCCGCGCCGTCCTTTTGAGTACGTGGATTCAACTCCTTTATCGCCTGCGTTTCTTAAGTATCATTTCCCGAAAAGGCAGTAACGCCACAAATCTTCCGGCCATCAACGGCATCCAACTTACTAGTCGTCCGCCATGCCAGTGCAGTCACTTTTTTTTTGGAGGAGTGTGCACGATGCGCTGACGGCAGGCAGCCAACAAGGTCGACTCCACGTTCTGTCCATTGTAGCAGGAGGGTTTCACCCCTTCGACCAAAAAGGGAGGGTAGTATACGCACGAAGTGTGGGACTCGGCGTTCCCCGTTCGCTCGACAAGAGCGAGTTGTGTCAGGGGACACATACCCACTAAGAACCCAGATGTTCTCAGTTGGGTAGCAGTCGGTGCTCGTTGTTCAGCAGTTCGCACCAGGTGGTTTGTACGATTTGTTCTGATATGCCCGTTTCCCATATTTCTGACGTGTCATCATTTAGCAGTCGAGAAGAAGACGTGTGTTCATTACTGTTATCCAGCGTCGGTCGATTTCGCCGATGGTGTGTGCGTGGTTCCCGTCGTCAGAGGGAATCTATACGACGTTCACGTCGAAGTCTCCAGATTAGGTGAGCTGATTCTGTCATCGTAATACGATACAGTCTGAAGAGTCCAGTTTGTCTGACTTGTGCAGTCACTTGCACACTGCCTTGCGGCTCCGATATACTTTCAACGTATCTTCTATATCATAGGTGTCAAATTGTGGAAGATGTGCGCAGTCAATGTGTCAACGTGAGTATTTTCCGAGGACTTTACTTGGTGCCCAGTGAGCTGATTTTTCGAATTGCTCGTAGTAACTTCGTATGTACGATGGCGAGATGAAGCCAGGGCTGTGTATATCTGCTTGATAGTGGCGTTTGCGTGCGTACCCTTTTTTATGTCTAGCATCGACTTATTGGTAGGCCATGGCCCACAGCCCAAGCAAAAGGTTTCAATCTTACGTTGTACTTCAAGTTGATATGCAATTTGTCAAACGTGTAAGTAGTAAAGCGCCACGTTCTAGCATCTTCATTTCGCAACGAGGGGAGCAAAGGATATAACCAGCCAACCAGAATTAAGGGATTCGAGGTAAATGGTCTTTGTATGGTAGTACTTGTATTTTTGCTGATCAGACTAGACATCCTGATACGATTCATCTATAGGTCATTGTGACCTCTATATCCAATCTCACAAGCTTTCAGAACCCACAGCGGTTTCCTGCCCAGCGGTATCTACCCCAGATATTTGGTTTTCTACCCAGCGACCAATTTATTTCGACTGTGGCAAACCTTCCCTGTGTTTATCCATGGGCCGAGGGAGAGCCTTTGGAAGGACATGCTAACGACGTCGAACTTTGGCCGGGCCGACCACTGTTATCGTGAGTATGCTGTGCTCATGTTGTATATATATATATATCCTCTACGAGCATCCTTCAAGGGGATTATACCACCTCGGTCATCTCTGCCACCACTAATCCTAACCAACGTCAGCAAGATGGTGTCGATAACCTCCGCTGTGTCTGTCTCTGTTCTAATATCGCTCACCGTCTATACGATTTACCGGAGACTTACCAAATTCTCTGTGAAGCATATTAGGGGGCCTGATCCGTCGTTCTGGAAGGGTATGAGTGCCTATCGGTCTGAAATGCTAGTGGGCTTCAGAGCTGACATTGAAGTTTTGACACTATAGGGAACATGCATACATTCTCTTATCAGAGCAATGTCGGTGACCTGGACTTCGAGTATGTAAAGGAGTATGGGCTTGTATGGCGTATGAGCGCCCCCCTTGGCGTGAGTGCGCCTTTTATTCGAAAGCGCTTGCTTCGCTCATGAATGGATGGCTTGCTACACTCAGCAAGACGTTCTCGCTGTAGCGGACCCTAAGGTTTGTCTACTATCTTTCATGAAAGATCACCATTTTGACATTGAGCTGTTTGTTGTTCCCGCCAGGCACTTCAACATATCTACCAGAGGTCAGGGTATAACTATCCAAAGAGTATCGAGTCAGATGTAATCACCAGGATTTTCCTTGGTGATTCTATAATGAATGCCCACAGTATGTCCTATTTTATTTTTGGGAGCCGATATTCACCTTTCTGTAAGCCGATCACTCTCACGCGCGTCACCGCAAGGCCATGAGCCCGGCGTTCTCAGCTTCCCAGCTCCGTTCTTTTTTGCCTCAATTCCGAAACGGCGCTGCAAAGGTAGGTTCTACGTAGAAATTATACAGTGGCTGAGGGAAAACGCTGATTGACTTAAAATCCAGCTCTGTCGTTTGTGGAAGGAGCAGATCCTGGACGAAAAGCCTGAAGGAGAAGTCATTCCGGTGAACAAATGGCTCGCTCGTATGACGCTGGATGTCATTGGTGAAAGTATGTTTGCTATATGAAAAGCCTATAGTGTCTCCTTAGCTGCATCCTGACGTGACTATCTCCTAGCTGCGTTCCACTTCGAGTTTGGCGCCCTCGACAACTCCGGGAACGAAGTCTCAAAGGCCTATGATAATCTCTTTGCTGACTCCCAACTTCACCCGCGGCTTTGGATGACCTTCTTCCGTGCCTCCTGGAAATGGCTTCCGCGTCCGTTGTTGAATTTCGTGGGCTACATTCCCACAAGAGAGTATAAGCGGTTTAGGAAATCGAAGAAGGTCGTAGACAAGGTTTCGACTATTTTGGTTGATGCCGCGATAGAAGAGGCGAAAGTTGTGGAGGTTGAGAAGAGTAACAAAGACGTTATGAGTGTGCTTGGTGAGTCACGATAGCGAGTGGCTTTACTGCAGATGCATGGCGTACTAACGAAGGAATATAGTTCGTGCCAACATGTCTGAGAATCCGTCTTTTCAGCTCTCAAAGAATGAGATGATGTCCCAGATGGCTACACTCACTCTCGCAGGACATGATACCACGGCAAGCGTGCTTGCTTGGTCCCTTTGGGAGCTTGCAAAGCATCCGAAGTATCAGAATCATCTGCGAGAAGAGGTCAAGCAGAAACGTGAAGAGATTGCCAGAAGGGATGATGAGGGTGATGACTTCGAGATGGAGGATCTTGAGAGTATGCCGTTCTTGCAGGCTCTTCTCAAGGTAAGTACCACGGATGGGTGGTCGCTCGCGGTAATGGTGCTGATATCTCATTAATAGGAAGTCCTTAGACTCCACCCGATAGTCTATCATTTAGGTCGCTTTGCTGCTAAGGACGATATCATCCCTCTCTCTGAACCTCTTGTGACTGCGACCGGAGAAAATATTGAGGAGATTCCGATTGCAAAGGGTCAGGAGTTTTTAATCTCCGTCTGTGCCTATAACCGGTGCGTTGAGCTCTCACTCTACCTTACATGATAGTATTTAAATCCTTGTATTACGACGATCAGGATCAAAGGCATTTGGGGCGAAGACGCCAACGAGTTCAATCCCCAGCGTTTCATCAATGGTGAGGTGGAGAATACCATCAAACTTGGGGTGTACGGTAACTTGTGAGTAATCTCGTTGCTGTCGGTGGGGATTTCTTGATATTAATCTCCAACATTCACCAGGATGACTTTTTGTAAGTTTACATTGTCATACTGTGATCTGAGTGTTTGGCACTAACGTCTTGATTACCGTAGCCGCCGGGACGCGCGGTTGTATTGGGTGAGTTCGCTTCCTGGCTTGTATTGCTGTCGTGGCGTTAACCTTGACTTCATTGCTCGAGCAGATGGAGATTCTCGTTGATCGAGATGCAGACTGTTCTGGTCGCACTCGTGCAGAACTTCGAATTTTCCCTTCCCCCGACTGAGACAGAGATCCTGCGAATGCCAGCCGGTCTCATGGCTCCTATGGTGAAGAACAGGCTGAAGGAGGGGGTGCTGATGCCGCTGACAGTGCGTGCTCTCAGCGCGTAGACTAGACGCTATGAACGTGTATTTACTAAGTAGTGGGATCCGAATGTCTGGGGGGTTTCGTGATCAGCTTCAAATGTCTAACTTTATTCCGAATCTCAGTATTCTTCCACCACCTGTTCGGACATAATTTTTGTTATCTCCCTTGTCTTCAGTCTCAAACCATACGCCAACTCGAACCGACATGTCAACGACGGAAGTTGACACCAAGGAGCGTGAAAGGTACGTTGGCGGCAAATGAAGTCAATGTGCATGAATTGCTAACACTGCAGCTTCAGCAGGAAGCCAGAATCGAATACATTCGAAAACGCTACAAAGCCGTAAATTACCCACGCCCTGACTGCAACCCTGTCTTAGAAGAAGAGCCGTACCTGGTGTACCACGGCGTTGCAGTCACTGATGCTGAACTTTAACGCTTTCGCCGACCGTTATGAACTTTGTCCCCCCAGCAAAAGGCAACCTGTCAGAAGCAACACGTCTTTTTTGCGTGTACACGGCAGCCGTAGAGTTACTCAGCGTGATGAACCCGTTTTCCGCTCGAGTTACGGTTGCTTATCAACACCGACTTTGACTGGAATGTGGCATTTTACTCGAACTTCGTCTACTTTGACAAGGAGCATGATCTCGAGGTCGAAACACGTGTCGCTGTGAGGATACTGGACGAGTTGCATCTCCCGAGGAGCCGAGTCCCATTATGGCACTATGCCACAATTGATGAGACTGAGATAAGTACTCAACCTTGGACACCACCTTCGAAAGAGGTAGTGAGAGAGCTGCGAAGGTATTACAAAGCGCACGAACACGAATACTTGTGAGTTCAACCCGATTTACCTGCTCTGACTCCATATTCATGAGCAACTTGATAGATATTCGGGAATCGACTGTGATGTGTTGATCATCATGATAACGCTTGGGTTGTGGTTGTTGTCTCCAATTTCCGTCCTCCTTGAATTCCATTAGTCCCGTATACAGTCAGTAGAACAAGTCGACCCACATCGAACACATTCGAAAATACTTCAAGACCGTAGACTTCATCCACCCTGACTGTAGATGCCGATGCACCTGGCCCGGAAAGTGTTGACGGAGATGTTGTGGTTGTCCGTGTTGGCGACAGCAGACCTGACTTCGGGGTAAGGGGAGTCATCCTCGAGCGCGTCTATCTGGTCGAGGTCGAGGTTGGGGTCCTCAAAGTCGGTGACGACGGCGTCATAAGGGGCCTTTGGAGCGGTGTTAGCGAAGAAAGCAGAGGCATGCTCACGATGTTCCGAGAGCGCATTTCTCCTGGGTTGGAGGGGTCGACGTGATGATTTTAGGCCAGTGTGGGATGACGTGAACAAGTGAAGAAGCTGGGGGAGGGACAAGACGGATTGAATTTATAGTACTTGGCCGTGACTGCTTCGGGAGGAGGGCCTGCCAGGACTGCGGAATATCACAGGCGCCTGCGCCACAAAGCGGGCGCTTCCTGGTTGGGTGTACTCAATGTTCTCTTTCTCACTTGGGAACCTCGGGCGTAACCCAAAAATGATGAGTTATTGGGGAATTGCTTCAAGTATTGTATATCGACCTATCTAGTATCCCCAAATGTTTGAAAAGATTGCAAGTGGGCCCGAGTGTATGCTCAAAACGAAATCACATGCAGCCATGAAAGTATTTCTTCAATGTTTTACTACACTTAATCCTGCTAAAATGTGCTTATATACGAGATTTTACGATGTCTATATCGACGCAAGTTATTTATGTAACCTAATTAAAGAATGAAGTTTGAACAAGGAACAATGTAGACTATAGTAAAGCAGATCCGGATGTAAGCGGGCCGCACGCACGTGGGTGCATGAAATCATCTGGGGCAAAATAGACGCTCAATCATATCGGATTCACTCTCTTTGTGCTGTACTCCAATTTCCTTCCGACTCTCCTCATTCTGCTCCTCAAACCACAGAACGTCCTCGGGTATATTTTGTGTTTTAAACTTACAATACTCCTCGAATTTAGAAAGCGATTGAAGTAAAAGATTTTCTGCGGAACATGCAACATCCAGAAAAAGAACCAAGTCCCTCCAAGCTGCACAATGCAAACGCAAACCCTCGTTCCTTACACTCGAAGCGATCTTTGGGTTTACGTACGACACCGCACGCGTTGCCGGACTCACCAGCCGCCTACGACGCTTCAGAAGAGGATAACGACCCTCTCACAGATAGTGGAGCGTCGGCCATTTCCGTCTCAGATCTTCCAAGCTCAGGACGACGGGCAGCAGGTGGTCTAGGAAGTAGCGGACGCGTGAAGGGAGGTGGAAGTGGCATTACAGGTATAGCAGCAAGGCATGCTCTTGCGCGAGAGATTGTCAGCAGCGACGAAGCACTTGACTCGCCCACATACGACGGTGACATTGAAAGCAGCACCACTGCAGGCCCAGATCCAGTCTCGTCTACACATTACTCCTCCATTCGTCACAATAATCACACTCATACCCATGGGCATCATCACCAACAGAATGCCAGCACTGCATCAATTGCATCAACGCTTAGCCCCTCGTCTCCGCCAGCTCCGACCTTGGTCCATAGCACCATGCCGATGCACAGCCATGTATCGAACGCTATGGGTACTAGCACAAATAGAACTTGGCAAAACAGCAGTCCGCCGAGCCTGCTGAGGCCAACTCCTAGTCAACCCAGTCGACCGACAGAACCGTCACCTGCAACGCAGCTCCCCGGTTGCAGCGCTCCACTTGCATTCGACCCCGCAAAGTTGACACCGGAGGACATTCAGGCTTGGTTCAAAGAGGTGAGTAACCTCTATTTTTACTCTGAGACGCGCTCACAGTTATGCTTTAATCTTAGGTTATCGATGGACCTGGGTGCAAAGTACACGATCAGTGGTACAAGATTAACCCTCCGCCGAAAGATCGTCCCGTCAGAATATATGCAGATGGTGAGTATTCAGTGCGTGTTTCGTATATTTGATTTCTGGCATCGTTTGTCTTCCCGGTTGTGCATTACCCCTTTACCATCCTCCTGGCTCAGGGGGTCTACTTTACCCTGAAAGAACCACTTCGCTATTCTAGAGGGGTACCATTGGTTCAGTGAAATCAGAGTCATAGTCGCTCCTCGTTTATCCATGTGGTCTCATATGGGTGGTCTCGGGATCAAAATGCAAAACAGACCGATTTGGCTACCGTTGGTATCCAATCGAGATGTGTATGCTTCTTATTTGGGTCTCGAAAGATTTTCATCTCTCGCACCCTATCAAGGATGTGTCATTTCTGTTTCTTGTCCATCGTGCAGATCCCAATATTGACTATTCTCACCCCAACAGGTGTATATGATCTTTTCCACTTTGGGTATGTACATATACTCTCCGCACAATCATCAAAGCCCTCATCAACATATACAGCCACGCACTCCAGCTCCGTCAGGCCAAGCTTGCCTTCCCCTCTGTCCCCACTTCCCCATTTACCACCAGTGACCCCGCTTCTTCACAAGATTTGCCATCATTATCCTCGGGTCCAGCTGTACATGATGCCAGCGGCGATAGAAAAGTCAGCGAGTCAGACTGGGTGCCCGGTGTGTATATGCTCGCTGGTGTGAACTCGGACGAGCAATGCGAGGAGCACAAGTCACGGACCGTCATGACACACGCTGAACGATGCGAAGCCGTAAGACATTGTCGATGGGTCGACGAGGTTGTGCCTGATGCACCGTGGGTCATTGATCAGGTATTCCTGGATAAGGTATGTAAGATATATCAGGTGAATTTCATCGTGAAGCTTACTCAACGGGATGCGTGTAGTACCATATCGACTATGTCGCTCATGACGCCGACCCATACGGAAGTGCAGGACATGATGATGTGTACGCCTTCTGCAAGATTCAGGGTAAGTTTGGGCTTCGTCTTATATTGCCTTGCTTGTCGTTTACGTGAAATCTAGGCAAGTTCCTTCCAACGCGCCGTACGCCAGGCATCTCAACTTCTGATCTGCTGGCCCGTCTCGTGAGTGGCTATCGTCATAGGTACGCAAGGCCCAATGGAATCAACGTCCACCACTTCACGTCAAACGACAAACTGATTATATGCTATGTACTAGGGTCTTCGACAAGAAACTCGCAAAAATGGGTCGTGGTGAGCTCATGGCGGAAGGTAGTGACTGGGATGAGAGTCGTGCTGGTAGTCGGGAGGAGAGTCGTGTACAGAGTCGCGCTGAGAGTCCAGATGGAGTTGCCCATTGAATATAGGTATGCTATGTCATCGAGTCGGCGGACGGAGTTATTGATAATTTTTTAGATAAGTAATAGGGTAAAGGAAGATCAGGTGTATAATATACTATCACTTTTATCATTGGGTTTACTTTTGGAGGCTTGCTCTCATGATATGCTAAAACCAAGTTTCAAGGCCATTGAACGTCGCCATGGCCGTTTATGAGTGAGTGGCGTCCCTTTGTTGATCGTTTGTTGTGGAGCTGACGCGTCCTTTAGCTTTTCGCCTGCCACTCAACTCAATATCTTCTAGGCCTACCCAAATCAATCAAGGAATTAGCATACGAAAGTAATATCAAGGTTTCTGGACACCCTGCGATATTTTGAACGTGTTCGACCCTGTTGGCCATCGGGATGGCCAGGACATATTCACCCATAATGGACCTTGAGCGCAGCTTTGAAATATTTGACCTTCAGATAGTAGTATAAAGAGAAGACAGGTCGTGCCCTTTATTTCGTCATCTCACCCACCCTTGACACTCAAATCGGCCTGCCACCTCCTAGTCGTATTTCAACGATGCCATTGTCATTCCAGCAGCAATACAATGTGGACGAAATGTCCGCGATGGTACGTTCTCTCCCAATTGTCCTGCTCCAAGTACGCTCTGATGACTGACTCGCCCATCTAGAAGGATCCCCTGTGTAACTGGGATGAAGCCACTGGTAGGACTACTGTAATGTTGACGTGCTTCTTCGCGCACGCCGGAGAGCACACGGTCATAGTTCCTCAGAAACGCTACCGGCCTCCATCATCCGACTGGCACTCCGTCAGCGAACAAACTACTTGGGAGAGTGAGCATCAAAATCCCTATACACTCACGTTCTATACGGATGGGAAATTCGGGATCAACTTGGAGGAAGCGTTATGTGGAGAGGCGGAGGTGACTTCGAGGCTTGTGGACGATGTCACTAACATAGATCCGCAAATGTCGTTGCATCTGATGGTGAGTGCTCTCTGATTTTGATCACCTTGTCGATGTTCAATGTACTCATACGGCGGTGTGAATTCTATTAGTGGCCTGGTTGTAGTCCTTGCTGTATCCCGATGGCTTGTGACTCTGCGTTCGATAATGATGGGGTCGTTGATCTGGCTATTTTGGGTCGAACTATCGCAGAGAAAATCGAAGTGTTTCTGCAGGTGAGTCCCCATATCTCATACTCTACCCGACAAATTACTGATGTTCTAATGCAGGACAGGCCAGATATCATCGACCCCAACCTATTCTGTCAGTGGGATCCATCTAACGTCCAACTCAAAGATATCACCCTTATTCAACTCAAGAACGTCTCGCATAAGAACGGCTGGCAACCAGTCCTGGCGATCAAGCAGAAACCCATGGTGGTGTCCTCTACTTCCACCGAGGCATTTCCTCCGCTCGATGATATTGGTATCCCCGATTATACTGTTGGTGGTGTCAACCCGAGTTTCATCTACTCTCTGAGTGACTTCGATATCCATCGACTAGAACAAATGACTCAGTCCGTTTGTAGCCCTTATTTCCCGCTTCCTTTGATGGGGGTGTAGGTAAGTAGTCAATCATATCATGCCATCTTGTATCTATAATATTTGTTTTAATGTGTACCATGGATAATACGTATTTTTTTCAATCAACGAGCATCCTGGTGTTGGTACATGGAAGCCGAGCGGACGTAAACATGTTGCGGTCACTGGGAAGTTTGCGATGTAAGGATGGCCTAATAAGGAAGCGCTAGACGTTGTGGCGTCTCTGTCCGGTCTGTGCCGTCCGTTAACCGCACTTCCGGATTAGGCCATTGATCTTGTTCCATTACGCCAGCTTGTTTTTTTTTTAGGTCAGTGCCGGTCTCAGAATGATAACGCTGGTTATGAGAGTTTTCTAACTTTATGAGCAGTAAGCGGTCTGGACGCAACCATATGGCTTTTGGATGCGATGGTGCACCACGTTTAGTTCGGGTTCAATGGACGTGCCTGTGCGTCGATATATAATGACGGCCTTGATACAGATTTCCCGTCCTGGCCATGATCAAGATTTTGATACGAATTGGATCCCTTTGTCCTTCCCTTCCGTTATCCATGCCTCAAATTTTGAATATTAAGGCCTACGTGACCTTCATGAAATTTCGCCTGGTGTTTACTATACGAGGCGAAGTCCTTGGTGATGATCTGGGCGGATTCGTCCTATTCAAGTCTTATCCCCGATGGTCAATCCTGTAGCTGTCTCTCGGACCTTTTGATGATCCAAAGCGCCCTTGGCCTTCCACGCGCTCATCACATGACCTTTGGCCGAGTTTCAGTACTATAAAACGCAACCTTCTTTCAACTCCCTCCACTATCTTCCCTCACCAAAAACCTCCGGCCATTCTATTTGAATCACCATCTGGTACTTCCAATTGTCTCAATATGCCTTTGGATCCGCTGGAATCGCTTTCGGAATTGCAACGTTGCAACGTAAATTACATCTCGAATTTGGTGAGGCTTTTATTGTTTTATTCGACTGTCCTCGCTGCTGACTGATGTGACAATTAGTATAAATCCTTATGTGACTGGACAGACTCGCCTACCCGCCTGATCATGACAAGCTTCTATGAAGACCATGGTGACAACACTGTCATCGTACCTCAGGAAATTTATTGGCCACCGCAGGATGAATGGCCCGTCACTTCGAATGAAGAGATAGACTGGTTGTTCAACTGTTTTAGGGAGATTTCTATCACTTTCCGTGCGGAGGGGAAGTTCGGCGTGAGCATTAAGGACGCGTTAAAAGGGACCTCGAAAGTGACACTCAAGGTTCTGGATAATAAGACACAGATTTCTCCTTACTTTTCTCACTTTTCTCTGAAAATCTTGGTCAGTATTACGGGATAAATTAAAGCATGAATGCATCTTCTGATTCACACCCATTCTAGTTCCCCGGATATTCACCATGCTCCATGCCAGTCTACGGTCAGCCGGCTTTCCGTCCAGATGGGAAAATAGATCCCACAAAACTTGCGCAGCTCGTGGCAGAAAAGATCAGCGTATTTGTTGAGGTATATACCTTGTGCCTTGCATGTTCATACGACATAATACTCACAATCTCCATACAGGACCGCCCTCAATCTCATTTTGATGAGTATGACCCATGGAATCTCGCCAATGCCGACCTCGAAGACATATTTCTTCTCCAACTTCATTATGTCTCTCCCCGCGACGGATGGCAGCCCGTCCTGGGCATGAGATGGAAGTGTGAATCGTTTGGAGCTCCGGGTCGTGCTGTTCCTCTCTCTGGTTGAGTGCTCATCGGAAACAATAGAATGCTACAATTAGTTAAACTACAAACGTAGAAATTTGCACGGCAGAGAAGTAGACCTATCTAGGATCTTTCATATATCATAGAATTGGGACTATCTACTCCTTGTCTTTGTACTAAGCGAATCGACATTTTAACCCTATCTTCTAATCCCCGTCTTCACAGAAAACATCTCCGGGTATTTATAGAAGATACGGTGAGTGTATAATTGTGCCAATGATTAAACGATGGTTCAATAAGAGCAACCAACGGTCAGAAGAAACCGCGTTGCGTACTATACTAGTACGTCGGATTCTTGTGTAACGTATATCATGATAATGACGTTAAAATCAACTTCATTTTCAACACTCAGTACGGTCTTGAATCACTTCATACCACGCGTCGCCTCACTGCCTACGAATTATCGGGCTCAGACTCAGGATCCGAGTCAGACAAAGACCTACTTGGAACGTTTAGGTACAGAAAAACTTGAACGAATAGATTAATGAATAGAAGTCATTGTCGTACCAAGACATCGAGGAATGTGTAGTACATCATGATAATAGCGTGAAATACATATGTTGCTCATCGGAAATGAGAGCGGTACAGCACCAGGAATGAAGAATACACAAGGGGTACCTTACACGCTAACCTCGTAATCTATATCATATGGCCTCGTATTCTTCACATTCTTCACATGTTCAAACCCGACACAGGCTTCTCTGGATCCCTGTACACAGCTCGTCACTTTCATAGCGACATGCCGTCCTTCAAAGTATGCGCCCTGCAAATAACCTACGACAAAAAGCAGCTAGATGAGTTT
This sequence comes from Irpex rosettiformis, assembly GCA_022160335.1. Taxonomy (NCBI): domain Eukaryota; kingdom Fungi; phylum Basidiomycota; class Agaricomycetes; order Polyporales; family Irpicaceae; genus Irpex; species Irpex rosettiformis. The sequence goes on along the minus strand of MU274917.1, from coordinate 301,400 downwards.
TGTTATCAATACGCCATCGCAGATGTGACATACCAAAGTAGAGTTTACTGCCAGCCTCGCCTGCAAACCAGACTCTACGTTTGACATCAGCGCGTAAGTTGGCGTGTTTTTCCTCCAAGAACGACGGCGGCCAATTTGCGTACGAGCCTCTGAACAACGGGTCCTCATCCCACGATTTGAAGTGGAAGTCGGTGGGAGCAGGAATGGTGATGTTGGGATACATGGTTCCTAGGACATCGAGAAGCTCGTCGAGGATCTGGTCCTTTGGAAGCGAAACGATGCGACGAGAGAAGGCATTCTAAGCTCGTGTTGAGTTTGGGTAATGCCGCGGATTGAACTTCTCGTACTTACAGTGACTGTTGTTAATAAGATACCAGAACCAGGGAAGAAGTCTGGATCGTCCAGGCTTTGCCAGATGGGATAACGACCTCGTTCACGATCGGCGTAGAGGGCTATCTATGCTCGAACAAATACGATTAGCCATCACCACTAGCCAAATGAAGATACGATACAGCTAGAGCCATCGTACCTCTGTGTCAAACCAAAACTTGTACGGAAACTGTAAGAAAATCTTCGTATATACGCCCTGTGTTGATGATTAACATTCAGTACATGCACCGTTCTAGGTAAACTCACCATCGTCATACTATAAATCGCCTCTCGCTTCCACATTGGCAAAGGCGGCTCAAAGTGAACGTCGTCATGTTGCAATACACCGAGACTAGAGAAAACGTTAGCGAACAGATTCGATCACCGAGCGCAAGCTATTTGGTTGTGCCGGGTTACCATTCACCTAAAAGTGCATATGACGTGGTCTGCACTCAACGTCTGCCCATCAGTCAACCGTACCTCCACTCCGTCGTCGGAATACGAGATAAGGTCAACAGTCGCGTTCAAACGAATTTGGTCTTCCCGTAAGAACGATCGGGCCTCTGATTGTAGGATCGTTTTGAACCCACGTCCATCAACTGACATTGCGTTCTGCTCGGAAAAGGTGAAGAAAGTTGAGTTGTTGTTCTATATGCATACGCCGTGCGTGGAAATATCGCGTTGGTAGATTGGAGGGTATCAATATGGTTGAGATAAGTCAGCGCTGTGTGGAGGTGAGACAGGCAACCAGGCCAGGATGAGTCGTCCCGCCTGAGAGCGTGCGTCGAAATAGAGTATTTACCCATGATGACGCTAGCCACGAAGTCTCCTCCGGCGAGGATTGAAATTCCCAGTCGAACTAACGATGCGGTTCAATTCAATGAACAGTCAGCTGGCTGAGAACGCACTCACATGGTAGTACTCTGCTGCATGTTCATGCGGTGTCTGAGGTCGCGAGCCGGTTAATGAGTATCCGGTTCGCGCACTGGCATCCACAAGGCTCTTGGGAAGCCTGGCGCCAGCAGAAGCGATGAGCTTATCAAAGTTTCTCGATGCAGCTTCGATTACATCAGTGTAATTGACCGGTCCGTCCTCGTCAAAAGTTGCTATGATAGAATAGACGGTCAATGTTTTCAAATCAAATATAAAGATTTACGAATGAGCTGAGCTTCACGTACCAAGACCCTCAAAATAAGAACTAAGACGTGTGTCTAGGTGATGCTTCTTCGCAAGGGTCCACACAGGGTTCTCAGGCCCGTCGTCGTGACGCGTCCCCTGCACCCAGTTTGCACCAAGCTCAACAGTATACTGACGACCAGGCTCACCGAAGGTGTGGCTCAACATACGTCCACCAACCTCATGACGTGCCTCGACAACTATGAAGTCATCTATACCTTGGTCGTGCAGCGTACGAGCTGCCGTGATCCCTGCCATGCCACCGCCAAGGATGAGGACTTTGGCATCACTTCGGGCAGAGGAGAGTGGTATTTGTGGTGGAGCAGGTAACGCCAGCGAAGTAGAGAGATATAATGCCAAGGCCAGTGGTCCTAGTGAGGGCATGTTTGGATGACTGAATCCTGTAGCTGGCGCCGTGGGTCAGCGCTAGACAAAAGCCAGAGTCACCATCCCGACATAGCTCACTTTATATATGGCATGTGAGCGTTGTGATGGGCCGCCAAGAGGTATTCATCTCCGATGCGACACAGGGTGTGGAATTTGCGATAAGGGCCGAAGATAAGCCTTGGGGCGCACCCAACGAGAACTTCGAAATTACCTAACTCACTATGGTAACACGGCACTGGATTTACGCTATGTGAGAGTGCCGTTAGTTTAAGAAAGCCTAGAGGTCTGTTGGTTAAGATAATTCCATTACCTGTGTGAGAGTGCCATCATCCGGTTTAGGGCTGTATAATGATTCGTTATGTCCCGTTATTCGTGACCGTTGACTTTATGGCAGCCGGATCTGACAAATGGCGTCTTATACATCAGCTAGTTCCTATAAATCGTGGCGATATGTAGCTGGTATACGCACCAAATCTAGCTTCCTTTGCGTATCTTGCAGAGTCCAAGTGCGCGGACGCCGAGTCAACGGTCAGCAGCCTGCGTTCGGGCGGACCTAAGCAGATCGAGAGCCTCAACAACGCCACGAAACATATTCTTACGAATACTGTATGTCCATATTCAAGTGCGCTACCTGCCGTTGAATCAACGGATACAGCGCTCCTGCACTGTGCAGATGTCACCAGGCCTTAGTAGCGACCTTACATATTTTGTTCCCGAAAACATGAGATTAATCTGCACATGAATTTTGATTATTATCAAAGTTAGTCGTTTAGTCTCTACCCACAACAACAACACGCACATAAAAAATCCAAGTTGCCCATCATCCTCCACCATCACGGTGGAGGACAACCCCAGACAACTGGCGCTTATACGATATCAAGGAGCTTATGTAAGCACTGATCCCAGGCTCTGGTCGGACAAGTCACTGCACGTTTCAACTCGCCCTCAAGGTCGCAGGCCCCAGGGGGGAACATTTTGCTGAATCGATATAGCAGGTGAGCAGAGCTCTCTGTGTGTCGATGGTAACGTTGATCTGATCACCAGCAATAAGTACCAGACGTTACTATGTCCTCCAACAATAATAGCACTGCAGTTTCGGCAGATGGTGCCACGGTAGTTGCCAGCGCGCCCTTCAATCTACCGACTGCAGATGTCACCTTCCGCACTCATGACGGTGTCGAATATCGCTTGCACAAAGCAATACTTTCTATTGCTTCACCGTTCTTCAATGACATGTTTTCTCTAACCCAGCCTCATGGTACAGATGCCGCAAATCCCGAAGTCATCCCAATAACTGAACTCAGCCGAACGTTTGATACTCTCCTACGTCACTGCTACCCCGTTGACCGCCCGGTATTTTCGACCTTAGCGTCGTTGATTCCGGTACTTGAAGCCGCCATCAAATATCAGATATTGTCGACAGTGACCGTCCTTCGTCAAACTATGGTTCGCTTTCTGGAGGCAGATACGCTCGATGTCTATGCGGCTGCATGCCGCCTTAATTTCGAAAACGAGGCTAAATTGGCTGCCGTCGAGTGGAAGAAGAAAGCTTCCTGGGATGACACGTCGTCCGATTTCTCGAGGACCTCGGCTAGCGTGAGCTTCAAAGGGAAGATCTTTGGGATCTCTGCTGGTGCTTTTTTTAATCTCTTGCGCTTCATGCGTGCAGATGCAGACCAAGATATGCGCTTCACCACTAATACAGTGGATTCCTCCCCTTCTACAGAGATTGCGGCGGACTTACCCTTCATGCCTGACGATTCGTTGTCGTGCGACACCGTGCTTATATCCAAGGATTCCGTGAAGATATACGCTCACAGCCTGCTCGTTCGTCTAGCTGGAGGCGAATGTCTTTTCAGAGATCGTGTGCCCGATACAGTCGTCACCGGAGATCCAGACGATCCCTTACCCTGCACATCACTCTCCAACTTTAGGGTAGACTTGGACAGTCGCACATTACGTACTCTCGTAATGCTCTTCTACCCACATCCAGAAATCCAGGGGATTCCGTTTCATGCAATCCAGGATACGATTAAAGCTGCGGTTCGGTTCAAAGTCTCCAAAGTCATTAATATTCTTCGGCAATATCTCCAACGCCGCATTGACACAAATCCAATTGCCGTCTACCGAATTGCTTTCTCGCGAGGGTGGCGAAATGAAGCAAAAAAGGCACTTCAAGGCTTACTCCAATCCGGGGTACCAAAGCTAACCTACTGCAGTGACCTTGACGGCGCATTCTCGTTTGAATATCTGAAGTTTCTACAGCTAGAACACAACTACCAATTGGATGCGCTAAACGTTGTAACTCGTTACAACGACAAGTGCGTTCATAACTGGAGGCGGATAGACGGTGATCTCTCGCTCCTTCGCACAGCGCCGTATCTTCCAATGATTGAGGGTAGGGCCTACCTTTGCTATAAATCATGTGGCTCTGGACTCTATGGATCATCAAGGAATTCACGATGCGTGTGCAATGTTGAACTCTTGAGTGAAACCCTCGGGAGATGCGAGTCACTACAAGCGAGACTGCGGACCGCAGCCGAAGAGGTGAGTCGGACAGTGTATTTTACGCGTTCATCGCCTCCGATTAATGTCCCATGAATAGATTGTTACGAAACATCTCGCGCGTTTCATGAAATGAAACCCATGCACCCATAGGCCGGGAAACCGTCAAAGTTTATGTGGTAGTCTGGTATTCTGGTTGGCCATGTTTCCTCCATTATTCCGTTTAATTGCGTCTGTTCATAATCGCCTTTGTCTCCCCCAGATGTATACTATTTTGCGTCATCTCAAATACGATTCTTTCTTCTATTGATGACTGAATTACATTGTGCGATATTAAAGCAGTTGCTTCATCTAGTATCTTTGTTCGACACGGTGTGGCAGGTGATACTCAAAGTCGTCCGGTATTACAAAGTGAGTGACATTTTCCTTTCACAAACGGTGTACTGAATCGTTTTTTCTTAGCCATCCTTACACTGGTTTTCATTCGTATTAACAATGCTATCATATTCTCTTTCGCATCGCAACCTTTGGGACCAATGCACACATAGCACAAGTAAGCCCCTTTGTTGAAAGAAACATCATTTTGCGAACGACAAACTCTTACAGCGCGGTTTTAGTCCTATACATGGGTTAGCAACCATTGTCGTATTGAGAAAATACTCGGACCGGAACCATCACGTAAGATAATTGGAACTCTTAAAAGCTGAATGTGGCTCACTGATTCGTTTCTCATTCGCATCGTTAATTCCCTCCTATACCTCGTCTCAACCTTTAACGACCCCCTGACAAGATGTCCACTGCCGCTCGGTCCCCCTTTGACATGAAATCAGCTGATACTATTATCCGCTCGTCGGATAATGTTGACTTTTTCGTCTTCAGAGCTGTTCTCATTCTAGCATCCCCTTTCTTCAGCGATATGTTCTCACTCAAGCAACCCAAACCAAGTCGATCTCCGGGAGTCCCAAACGTGTTTGCTAAAGACCTTATTCCTATCGCGGAAGATAGCAAGACTTTTGACTCTCTGCTGCGCCTCTGCTATCCTATAGACGATCCCGAACTTCTCGATCTTTCACTAGTCGAGAATGTGTTGGAGGCCGCTGAAAAATACCAGATGGATGAAGCGACGAAGCTTTCCAAGATGGCGTTGCGCCGCTTTATCCCTCTTCGTTCTCTGGACGTCTGTGCCATTTCCTGTAGACTTCGTATAGAAGAGGAAGCGCGGCTGGCTGCTGAAGAATGGAAGAAGATTATGTCAATTACCAAGATGGACCCCTCGCGGTTTGAAGAAACCTTGATTGGTAGAAGCTTCAATAAAATGATGACCAGAATTAGTGCAGGAGCCTACTTCCGCTTTCTGTACTTCCTCCGCAATAATACGGGATTGACTGTGCGCTTTATCGACGGTGGCGACCCTAGTGTTTGCCGGTCATTCGGTTTTGGCCCTCGTCGAGCATTGACACCGGACTCCTCCACTGGAAGGTCTCTCCATAATACCACCGGGGCAGACACTACTTTGATCTCCACGGATGGTGTCGAGTTTCCCGTCTATTCGACTATCTTAAGGATCGCATCTGCTGGGGAGTTATTAACCTCTGCTTCGTCCAGCCCCAGTCCATCCTCCACGGCATCGCAGCCACCCCTCGTCACTTTGCACATAGACCTTCCCAGCAAAGTTCTTGCTGAGCTCTTGAGGCTCTGCTACCCATTCGAGCGCGTTAATATGACCAATCCTCTGCTGTGGTCTGTATGTGCAGCCGCGGTTAGATGGAACATCATAAAGGTCATATCTACCATCCGCGCCGAATTCAGGAGAACCATCACGCCGCACAACCCCAATCTGGTGTCCCTCTACTTCAACGCGATGGGGCAGAATTGGTATCCGGAGGCTCAAGACGTCGCAAGACTTATCGCACGACAAGGCATCCAGTATCGTTATGCACCAGAGATGGAGTCTAATTGCGCGATGGACTACTATAAGCTTTTACGGCTCTGTTATGATTTTTCCTTGGCTGCTCGCACGAAACTGTCCGACCTCGTTCCAAATTATAGTTTCCCTTTAGTTGAAGGCTCGCTTTCCCTAAATGTGGATGAGGTTCTCGCGTTACCCATCGTCGCGAACGAACTAAATCAACCAGAGGCTACTGACACACCCATTCCGGTCAAGCCGTGTACGCATATTGACCCAAACTCTCCCGGCATTTGCGCTTTTAATTGTCAAAACGTGAAGTTAACGCCTAGTGGTAGCGCGCAACTGGAAGACTTGCTCGAGAAGAGTAAGGTATGGAAAGCGGAAGTGGATCTAGTCCTTTCTACGGTATGTCGCGGTGGGATACCCAGATTACGTTGTCCAGTATTTAAAGTCCTTTTAATCCAGATCGAGCTTCAAATGACTATATTGATATAAGCACAGAGCGGATTGCCAAGGATCGGAGAAAATAGGGTATAGCGATGACCGACGAAGCGAGTTTGCGAATTGCAGATGAATATGTAGCAGCGCTAGATAGAAAGTCATACGGTAGATGACGCAGGATTGAGATTACCGAGGAGCACGTATAGTTATTTTTTAATCTTCCAATTCGTCCTCCTCAGCTTCATTGTCTTCCTCATCGTCGTCGTCGACGTCCATTGGGCGTCCTCCCGAAGTGCCTGAGCCTGCACCTAGTAAGTCGACGTCACTGGTGACCATACCAACTGCAGCCTCGATAGCGGCTTTTGACATCTTAGGCATTGCTCCTGGGCGTAAGAGCGGGTGCCGAGACGGATCTAACTCCTCTTCAGAATCATCTTCACCAGATTCCTCTTCATCAACCGTGCCGGCCTCATCATCACTATCGCTGTCACTACCAGACGTAGGAGAGCCACCGTCGCTATCGCTCTCGCTGTGGAAGTCCGAGTCTTCTTCATCTGAGTCTTCTTCAGGCAGTGCAACGGCTTTGCCTTTACCCTTGACGTCTACCCCGGGAGCGCCTACGTTATCCTGCTGCTGCTTGGGCTTACCAAACTGTCGCTTATTTCTCTTCACCCATTGCAAGATGCCATCCTGCTCCTTCCCTTCGATCATCCCGAAATCAGTCTCTTCGACCTGAATAGCCTGTTCTTCCTCCTCGTCCTTCTCCCTCTCCCTCTCCTCGTCCTCGTTTCCGTCCTTCTGCAAGGGAAGTATCTGCCTTCGCAAGAAGACCGAACACGTTCTTCCGGTCGCGCTAACCACTCTGACACCCTCCGCCCCAGTCATCGTTGGTCCATTGACGTCACCCTCTTCCCCGCCAGGGACATTGCCGATCAAGTCAGAGATGTCCCAGAACTCGCATGGCTTCCCATCCCACAGCACTCCACCACTAAGGAACCATAGAGTACCTTCTTTCGCACGCCGATACGCTTGAACCCCTTTCGCCTGACTTTGCTCCTCCTCAAGACCCACTTCGGTAACAGAGATATGTGGAGGTAGATGCGAGAGGAACGAACGTAGGAATGGGAATATTGGAGTGCCTCTAGGATGTGAGCCTTCGGAGGTCGTATATGCCGCCGTGGGGACCGCATCGACTCCGAAGACTAGTTGGACTTGTTCGTTCGAATTTGAAGCCTTGGAAACGTCTTTCCCCTTCGCTGGAGCAGGAGTGTCAGATGCCAGAAGAACGACGGACCAGTGAGGTTTCGATTTCCCGCGAGTAGGTATCAAAAAAGCGCGTTTGAGGTCTGTGAGTAAAATAGAGAACTCTACGGCGTGTGTGGATGGGTTCAATAATCGCAACGATTTCTTGTATATCGCGATGTCAACTTTCTTCCGTATAGGCGATGAAACTGATAAGGAGTTCAGGGTAAAGACGTGCTCGTCGTCCGCGTCCACGTCTGCAATGCCCAGTTTGCGCTTCTTCTTTGACTGTTCTCCTTCTCCGTCACCGTTGATTCCCTCAAATCCATCCCCCAAATCCTCCCTTAATCGTTTCTCGACCCTGTGCCCTTGAATATGGGAGAGAAACTGTTGCTGCTGAGTCGGCCAGGACTGTCTTGTACCGTGTGACACGGCGTCGCCACTTGGGCATTCTGACCCAAGAGCAAAGCGTAGGAGCGTGTCGAACAAGGCAAGAGTCTCGACAGGTAATACTTGAGTCTTGAGCTTCAGCTCAGAGGGAAGCTCCTTCGATAGCTGGTCGATAAAGTCCGTCATTGCAGACTACTGCGCTATACACGTTGTCGATTCTAGGCAGATTACTGTCATAGTTGTTATATCGTCAGTCGAGACGGCCCTGGAAGTAGAGACATTACAGACCTTCGATAGAAGATTTTGCAAGCAATGGAACGCCTCATTCACGCACGAAGATGCAGAAGTCGATCAAGTTGTACATTCATGTTGCGAGTCAAAGAACGACTCTATAATATTGCCAGCTGTGCTACTTGTTGCACATAAGCGCCTCACTTACCACCCGAATAGGAAAGTGTAGTTGTTGGTATTACGCTGACTAGCGAGCCCAAGGGCAAACGTATAGCGAAGAGGGAAGCGGCTTCTGAAGAGATATTATTTCATACATAATCGCGACCTACACAGCGTTTGCAAGACCAACTCAGGATGAGAATTTAGCACCGTGATATGATGATTCAAGGAACATTGTCACTCGATTACATTGTATTTTACTGAAATAGAGTCAACAGTTAAGCGGCGAAGCGGAACGTGGGTACAACGGTCTACAGCGATCATTTATCTTGAAATTTCTTGATACGTCAATACTAAACTACGGTTTAAGTAAATGCAACTTGCTTCGACCAGTGACGAAATGTTTTACTACTTTTACAATTCATAAAGTACGAGCCCCTCCGAGTCGGATCCCGATCTATAGAGACTTCCATAGATTTTTGGAATTCTTTTGAGCAAATCAATGTATATCTTGGCGCTGCTGTCCTCCATGGCGTAAGAATACACCAGTTGTGAGCGCTTAGCTACAAATCGCGCAGCACGGTCAGATTCTTCTGCCCATCCCCATTTCATGGCAAGGAAGTAGGAAGTAGTTGGGCGTGAAATTATGACGCGATCAAAGCGCTGTCTGATAAACTGTTCCACCTTTTCAATCTCGTATCTCTTCGCCAGAGTTATGATCTTGTCGAGTCGACGGTGTATACTAGTATCGAGGTCAGCGGGGGCAAAAGGGTAGCAAATATCCAAGAGGATGCGTAGAGTGCCAGAGTCTGCGTCAACTTCGTAGATCGTACTTTTCGACGATGAGCAAGAAGGTATCGGTGATTCGAGCAGTTTGGACGCAGAAACCAACCGGATGATGACTTCGTGTGCGGGGACATCGACTCCATCACGGCATCGCAGGGTGACATCAGGTTCGACTAGAGAGGCATTTGCAGCAGTACCTGTAGTACTCCCTGATGTTTGTGATGTGTCTATGCTTCGTGAAAGAGCAAAGAATGGTCCGGGGTCAAGGAAATTTTGCAGGTTGTCATCGAAAGGAGCTGGGCCCCGGGCCAAATAGAGCAGTAAGCGGAAGAACATCCCCGCTGAGATATAAGCCATCTCCTCGGTGTTGATCGCACCATTTATGGTACACTTGAAAGTGAATTCCCAGGAATTTGTGCTAGAACTTGCTAGTATATCATCCTTGCATTGCTTCGCAGCCATTCCTGCTTCCTCATTCAGGCGAAGACGGCATGCACTGGCGAAGATTCCGAGGGGACATAGAGGTATGAAGAGACGCCACGCAGCTCTCAAGATATCTGTCGCTTCTTGCAGCTGATACTTGAGTGCGGCTTCGAGCATCTGCTCTACTCGATGTCTATCCGTTAGAGGAGGATCAGCGACTGGATACAGCAGACGCATGAGATCATCAAATGTCTCGCTGTCTTCTGTGACTGGAATGCGCTCGTCGGTTGCGTTGTCCCGCGTTATGCCCTGTGAGGGTTGGACAAGAGTAAACATGTCGTTGAAGAATGGGGAGGCGATGGAGAGGATGTTTTTGTGAAGGCGGTACTCGACATTGTCCGTAGTCAAGAACACGACATCCGCGCTCGAGAGGTTGAATGGAGCCGTCGCTGTTTCAGCTGTTCCACGATGAAGCTCAGGTTTGCTCTCGTCCTGAGAAGTAGAAGACGCCGTGTTAGATGGAGACTCGGGTTAGTCCCTATTAGGGTATAGGCGCATGCGCACACTGCTATGTTTGGATATCCGCTCAGCGCTCATGTATTACTAGGCTCCCCTAGTACAGCGTTCTTTATCTCTTACGACGCTGTACTAGGTGAGTAAATGTTGTATTCCGTCGTAGTTACTCAATATTATCTCTTACGACGCTGTACTAGGTTATCAGGTTATGAGCCCCGCGCTCCGGGATCTGTAAATCAATCTTATTCATCTGTCGACATCAGTATCACCGTTGTAACCCCTGAGCGCAATATGTCGGACGACGAACGCACCGTTAAAGTAACCGACAAACGTTTATCGTCCCTCAAAGATGATGGGGAAACCAATAATTATCAGAGTTGGGCGGCGAAAGCCCAGGATAAGCTCGAGAATCTTGATTACTGGAAATATATCGACGGTTCAGACACCGAGCCACCTATTGTACCACCACTACAGAAAGCTGCTAAGAACCGCCTCGGAAACGAGCATCTTGTTAGGAAAGCGGAACAAGCAGTGGAACAGTGGAAGAAAGGGGACAGGATGACAAAGTCGATGATAGTACAGGCGACGCCGAACCACAAGGTTAATCTGGTACGCCACTGTGCCTCCGCGAAGCTTGCATGGCAGGCCCTGGAGAGCGAATATGTGGCGCCCAATCAGATGAAAGCCGTCACAATGGCCCAGACCATCATGGGTCTTAAGTGCGAAGAAGATCTCGATGTTACAAAGTGGACTGACCGTATGCGGTCTCTCTTTAACGAGCTCCAGCAACTTAATCCCAAACAAATGAGCGAGCAGAGCTTCTGCATATTTCTCAGCACGCTCCTTCCAAAGTCGGCTCCCTGGAGAGCCTTCAACCGCGATCTTCGTGAGAAACTTCTCAAGGCTGAAGCCGAGAATAAGCCGATGACGTCGGGAGAAGTTATCAATCTCATTCGAGAGGAGGACTGGAGTCAAGGGCTTGATGAAGACGGTTATGTGGCGCAATTAGCCCAAGTTGATTCACTGCGTAAACGATCTGCCGTAGCTGCAAACGCCACATCATTCTCCCCATCTCCATCAAAGCGCTAGTCTCGTGACCAGACGGTTACCTGTTTTGGGAAGCGGACTTTGAAAAACGCTCGGACGTCCGCTCAGCTAACCGTCTGGGCTTTCCGGTAGT
>MU274917.1:271363-289676 GCA_022160335.1 Irpex rosettiformis | reverse complement strand
GAAATGTTTTACTACTTTTACAATTCATAAAGTACGAGCCCCTCCGAGTCGGATCCCGATCTATAGAGACTTCCATAGATTTTTGGAATTCTTTTGAGCAAATCAATGTATATCTTGGCGCTGCTGTCCTCCATGGCGTAAGAATACACCAGTTGTGAGCGCTTAGCTACAAATCGCGCAGCACGGTCGGATTCTTCTGCCCATCCCCATTTCATGGCAAGGAAGTAGGAAGTAGTTGGGCGTGAAATTATGACGCGATCAAAGCGCTGTCTGATAAACTGTTCCACCTTTTCAATCTCGTATCTCTTCGCCAGAGTTATGATCTTGTCGAGTCGACGGTGTATACTAGGATCGAGGTCAGCGGGGGGAAAAGGGTAGCAAATATCCAAGAGGATGCGTAGAGTGCCAGAGTCTGCGTCAACTTCGTAGATCGTACTTTTCGACGATGAGCAAGAAGGTATCGGTGATTCGAGCAGTTTGGACGCAGAAACCAACCGGATGATGACTTCGTGTGCGGGGACATCGACCCCATCACGGCATCGCAGGGTGACATCAGGTTCGACTAGAGAGGCATTTGCAGCAGTACCTGTAGTACTCCCTGATGTTTGTGATGTGTCTATGCTTCGTGAAAGAGCAAAGAATGGTCCGGGGTCAAGGAAATTTTGCAGGTTGTCATCGAAAGGAGCTGGGCCCCGGGCCAAATAGAGCAGTAAGCGGAAGAACATCCCCGCTGAGATATAAGCCATCTCCTCGGTGTTGATCGCACCATTTATGGTACACTTGAAAGTGAATTCCCAGGAATTTGTGCTAGAACTTGCTAGTATATCATCCTTGCATTGCTTCGCAGCCATTCCTGCTTCCTCATTCAGGCGAAGACGGCATGCATTGGCGAAGATTATGAGGGGACATAAAGGTATGAAGAGACGCCACGCAGCTCTCAAGATATCTGTCGCTTCTTGCAGCTGATACTTGAGTGCGGCTTCGAGCATCTGCTCTACTCGATGTCTATCCGTTAGAGGAGGATCAGCGACTGGATACAGCAGACGCATGAGATCATCAAATGTCTCGCTGTCTTCTGTGACTGGAATGCGCTCGTCGGTCGAGTTGTCCCGCATTACGTCCTGCGAGGGTTGGATTAGAGTAAACATGTCGTTGAAGAATGGAGAGGCGATGGAGAGGATGCTTTTGTGGAGGTAGTACTCGATATTGTTCGTGGTCAAGAACACGACGTCCGCGCTCGAGAGGTTGAACGGGGCCGTCGCTGTTTCAGCTGTTCCGCGATGAAGCTCAGGTTTGCTCTTGTCCTGAGAAGTAGAAGACGCCACTTGGGATGACATGTTAGATGTGGTCGTCTTGGTCAAGACTCGAAGTACTCAACATTCAACATCACTTTCAAGAAGATGCGCAATGCACACGGGAAACTGCCGTGCGACGGGCGTACCGCCCTACGAATCCGGGCCGTTACATCCAGTTTAAATTTGAAGACAGTCTCGAAAGGCTTGAAGCTTAGCGAAGCTTGAGTTTAGTTCGGAATTAGCATGCTCTGGTCGGGGCTATAGTCTTATCACCCAAGGATCATCTAAATCAAATGCTTTCATGTCCACGTGTGTGTTGTACTTGTAGGGTTCAATAGTCTTAAGTGTGACTGGCTTGAGTTTACGGACCTGAACACTGCTCCGATGATTCTGCAGCGTATCTCCGCATGAATGAATAGTAAAACACTGGCAAGCATGTGTTCAAGTGAGCCCGAAGGCCCAGGTAAAAATACACAGTAGTCTTGATACGTCGTAAATATCGTAAATATCAAAGCAAGCCAAAGGCTCCGCGCTCATTGATAGACCCGCACGGCGTTGAACTGCCAGTACGCATTGGTGAACGAGCTCGGGTTGTTGTTCACAAAATCTGTGAAGGTGAAAATATCAGTGTCTGCTTCGGGTGAGCGGGAGATGGTGTTCCACGTACCGACGCAACTTCCAGCGCATCCAGCGCCGTTGAAAACGGAGGCCTGCCCCGCCCAATCCCCACCTAGCGTATTAAAGTCAGACAATTAATATACGTCTCGAAGCAAATCGGTACGCACAGAGGGTTAAGTTAATAATAATGTTGTTTGCATCGAAGTGGGAAGCAATGTCGCAAGACGTGTTGGGGAAATTAGCAGTGGGTGTGCCCTGTAAACAGCGACGTATTAGGTTCCGAATTAGGTGGTTCAACTAACACGGACCCAGTTAGCAGTGTTGACAGAAGCTGCACCGCTCTTGAGGTCGCTCGGGACGTTTCCAGCGTTGCGAGGCCAGAACCACACTTTGATGAAGCTGTTGGTGCGCTCCATTGCGTAAAAGCCGCCGCCGTTTGAATTGAAAGAAGGACCGTAACTGTTGGTAGTTGGAGCCTGGACACCGCAGCCCGAGTTCCCGTCAGTATTGACGTCGCAGTTGTTCACGGTCGCGGTCCCCGTCATCGTGCGACTAGCAGGCATGTTGCAGTTCGCACTGGTATGCAAACTCATCAAATTAGGTGATTGGTCGTTTACGCCTTCCACCCTATGATACGTCATTGAGAACCAGACGGGAGTGATTATGTTGGATTACTCACTTGATCATGAATAGGCGCCATAGAGAAGCAGCGAGAGATATTTGTTAGATAGTGCGGGGTGGCGCCTAATGAACACTTACAATGTCGACTTCACCACCGTTTGGCCAGTTGCTACCATCGGTTTCCCAGGCAGCAGGCCAGGTGGAGCAGCCTTGAGGCATATGAACAATATCAAACCTATTAGGATATGTTCAATCTCACGAACTGATCCACAAATCTTCAACGACTTACACTGCGACGTGGGTAGTATACGTCTTTTGGCTCCTGATACGAACACTGTTTCGACCAGGACCACTGGCAGAAAGCGTGGTTGTATGGTCAGCGCGGATGATGAATGTGTTGCCGTGAGCATAGGTCAGGTTCTGCGCCACAGCTGTAGCTTGGTCGACATAGTTTCTGTAATCATCAAACCTAATGAGTTTGGATGGAAAATCGTTAACAAGAAAAGACGCTTACACGCGCCCATGAGTGGGGTCCGCGATCGCTTCATGGACGAACCCAGATAGGAAGCTAGACCCAATGTACGTGTCGGAGATGGAATAAGTACCGGCGAAAGCTGTCGGCAGGAGTGAGCAGGCAGTGAGAATGGCCAATGGTGCGAAGCGCATGTTGACGATACTTTCAGAGGGGGCTTGGGGACTGCTGGACTCGAAGGCATTAGCCCATTTCTAGAGCATTTTTATACTCACGGAGCGCGAAGCCGCTTCCGTAACAAGTCGCTTTACTTGACATGCGGTTGAATGCGCGCATTCTTTCTTGTTGTGATAATGTGAGCATAGGTCAGCAGGAGATGGGTGTCGCGAGGAAAGATGTCGCCCGCAGTGTCACAGGAAGCGGATGTCTGCATGGTCCAAAACATCCGGGACCGCACACTGTAGATGAGGGTGACATCCATATCACGAGGAGTAGCGAATACCGCCAAAGCGACCGCTTATGGCTATTGCAAATCAAGTCTTCCACCGTAGATAAAGCCAACATGATCTCCGGTAGACATATTACCGCTCCCGCGGTGCACTAGAAGTACAAGAGCGGTTGAATATAGTACATAGCAAATCCAGACTCGACCGGAATAACATTGAGGACATAGACGTACCAATATGTCGCCTGAGGTATGAGTGCCAGTCACAGCTGATCTGAAAGCATTGTGCAAGCTTTGGAGTATAGACATACCGTATAAGTTCCGATACCAGTATTATACAAAAGTCAGCACCAACGCCTGCCTCTAGAGAAGCTGTGGAGTGTACTCACTTTCGTAGAACGTTATGGTATCCTGGCTTGCTGTAAGGGCTGAGGATGCCTCAAGGACAGATAGCCTTGGCTTTGATGCTGCTTGGCGGACATAGGAATGCGGAGCGACTTGCTCGGATAGCTCGGCCAGCAAATGCTAAGACTCTCTCGTGATAGGTTCCATGATCTGAGTAATTCCGAGGACGTGTGGTAAGAAGGCTTCGAAATGGCTCGTGTAGGATCAGATGTTTATCTTGTTGACGCCACGGTCGCATGTCTGGCGAGCGCAACGTGTGTATCCAAGGCAGTGAAATGTTATGGTAAGTGTAAGGAAATATTCGAACGACCGTGGTAACGTACGATGATACGATTGGACTTGGATTATAGACGGCCTAGGCCTGGTAGAAGTGAGAATTGGGCGTTTGAGAGGAAAGTATTCTCACCTTTATGCGATTTCTCAAGCATGGCAATCAGAGAATTTGACTCTAGGACTTATGAAATGAATTGTCTAGAAATGAGTGAGTTAGTAAGAGCTGGGCTCTGGTGCTTGGATAGGGATGAGAAGATCTATCATACCCACTCAACTCTCCATATGCGATGTTACGAGATCGCACATGTCTGGAGCGTGTACAAAACAATCTTAGCCTTCAAAAGTCCACACAAACTTTGATGAACTCGTGTGCTCCTTGACAGTAGCAAAACCTTGCGCCGAACAGTGTCTGGACAACTTCACGGAGGACGGTAGAACTCGTCAGTCAGTCGTCATCAATGGCCGAGACTACTTGTCAGGGGAAACAACGGTAGTTTAGACGTGTGGATAACAGAATGGTGGTGAATGAGGGGAGCGCAGAATTCACCGATCTGCTACAAAAGAGTAGGAGACAACCTCGACCCACGACGGAAAGTCGTGAAAGCATTTGCTCAGGGTGACACGTGGACAATACGCATCACCGACTGATGCGCCGATTGCGATCTCGGAGATTGGCGTGCGTACCATTTACTAGCTGGAAACGGAAACGGTAAGTGGCAGTGAGTCTGCCATCACCTGGCAAAATAAAAACCATCGTAAGCACTGAGCATTAACGGGATAAAATGCGCACGGGCGTTCTCACTCGTCGTGCATTAGTTTTACAATGGATTCTGCAGACAATAGCGCCCCAGGTCCATCTAGAGGAAGAGGTCGCGGAAAGTCTCGCGGAGGACTTGGCAAATACCTCCGCGCTCGAGGACGAGGTAGAGGGAAAGGACGTCCAGCAGAGTTTCACAAACGTCTTGTGCTAGAGGATGAAGAACATAAAGAACTCGACGAAGAGGAGCAGAAGGAGCTCGCGCTCAAGTACAGCAGGCGGCAACTAGGGACGAATGCAGATCGATATGTCGAGTCAGACCCAGAACTTGACTCAGAAGGTCTTAGTATTTTGGCCTATTACTTACTCGTTCTCACTAAACTATTGTAGGGGAGCCCATCGTTGAACCAGAAGTAGACTTGTCGTCCTTCTTGGAACGACAGCGATTGTCAGATGCACCGCTTGTGACTGCATCAATTCCGGAAGACGAGGATGATATCGACCACAGCCTAGCACACTTGGCTGCTGGTACGAAAAACACAGAAAGCTCGAAGAAAGGGAAGGTTCATGAGATCAGCTGGGATGCTTCTCTCGAAGAGATGAGTCGAGAAAAAGCAGCTGCAGAAGCAACTCGAGGTAATCGGTTTATTCCTCGACCCTCAACATCTCTTCAGGCATACTCAAGATCTACTATAGACCTGAAGGCACGCTTCAAGGCAAAGGTAGAAAAAGAGCGTTCCTCGAGTGGAAGCCGAGTTATCTCTCGCAGTGCAAAGGGTAAAGCACTCAAACAGGCTCATTCTGTATTGGAAATCTCATCGTTGTTTCTTACAGCAAAAGGAGAGAAGGAATATGTTCAGGCACCCGCACTACCGACAGAAACTCCGGCACCATCTAAGAGCGAGAAAGATAATATGGAAGACTTTTTGGACGATTTACTAGGATAATGATAGCCTCACGACATTTATTTCTACCAGCGATAGCGAGTTTTAAGAAGTAAGAAGTACCCCTTATGAGCCCTTTTGATTATTGATTTTGCTTTTACATCGGTAGGGCCAAGGTCTACGGGGTCCGAGAATACATTGATATCCGTACCATGTAGTACGCAGACCGTAGACACGCATCAGCCACCTGTGTATTATATCGACTGTATGGGCGTACGCATACAGAACTTCCTTTCTTTGTTCCACTACCCCGGTGTCGCCACGAAGACCTAGCATGCTAAGTCATTGCTTCGGAATTCTCTGCTTATAGCCATAATCCACCAACCCTCTCCAGCATGCAATGAACACCGGGCCAGCAGGACTCAGGAATTCGGAAGGACAGAGGTCTTATTTACGCATGTTCCACCCCAATTCATATCGATCTAGAGATATCGCAGTTTCTATGGACCTTAGGGCTCGTCGCTATGAAACGCCGTCCTGGCTGCGGCTTCGATTGAGGGACAAAGACCCTTTAAAATCTCGAAGCCGTGATACGCTTCTCGAGATCACATATAAACCACACGCGCATAACTGCTGGTATCGCACTCCCACCTCACTGCATCCCAACCGTTTTCATAGAACCACTATTGGTCCCCATGGTCGTTTCTCGACGCTCGGCCTGCAACCGCGACTTCTTTTATGATATGGAAAATTGACAGAATATTCCATAGGTCCGACCTTCCGCTAGTGCAGGTATGACGTTACGTCTTCGAAGTGTAGAAGACTCGATGTGCAGGTTCGTACTATCGAGATATGGAAGCTCAGTCGCCAGGTTACCGCTCATGGCTTCTCCGCCGTGCCTGACCAATCACGCATAGTGGGATACGAGGGTAGGAAGGATACCCAGGACTAGCCAATGCAAAGGTATCAAGGGCGGTAGGTGTTCTTTTACTGCGGCAGAGTACCTGGATATTCGAGGGACACAACTGAGTTATCGACAACGACTTACCTTCAAGAAACATCCCCCCCCACACACACACACGTAGAGCTATACCACCGATAGTCATCAGATCATAAGCATTTCGTAGTCTAACAAGGGCGATACAAGCTGGGAACGAAGTTCTACTAATAATAATACACGTATACAAAAAATCTCGCAGTGGAGGATCCCGAGGGAACGGGCATCAGTGGTAGCTCGGCAAAAGATTGCGTGGGGAGTCTGAGGAAGAAGGGAGGCTATGGATTGCAACCATGGAAAGTCAAGAGAAAACGAGGAATAGGGTTAATGAGGTTGAATGGCATATTGTATAAGGCGAAGACGAAGAAAAACGGGATATATAGGGACCTAGTGTGTTTGTTGACCTACGGCAACGTAAGAAGTTGGAGACGATGGAGCTCATCGGCGAACTTGGAGAGATGCTCTACATATCACGACGGGTAGTGTTTGAGAGACCAAATGTCGACTCTGCTGATGCAGTGGGTGTGGGCGCAACAGGTAAGGTGGTCGAAGGTGATAAAGGACGACAGAATGGTGGCGAGGGGCTTGACTCATAGACTCGAGGAGGAAAAGTCGGTGCTTCATCAGAATCGAGGTGCACTGTTGAGGTCAGGGACTCGGAATATAGCTCAGAACAGCCTATGACAGTCTCAGAATTATTCGAGCTGGCCGAGAGAGGGGTGCATGTAGAAGAGGATGCCCCTTTCTCGATATCCGCGTTGTTGAGGCTGATGTCGGAGGAGAAGAGAGAATCAATACGTTTGAGTTTTTGAGATGAGTACACAGGAGCGGGAACAGCGGTGCGATATGGGAAGGATGGAGATCTGGTGCCCTCGTTGAACCTGAAAGACATAGCGTGAGTATTGGAGGCAGATCAAAGACACAAAAAGACACTTACCTATTCCCAGTGCACTGAGCAGCACAGGTCTCCTTTGACGTCCAACAACTAACAGTCTTCTTGATACAATTGAAGGCCTTGCGATACTGTCGCTTGGCTTCATCTGCAAATCCGAATAACGAGAAGAACAAAAGGGCAGAGCAGGGATTCAACCATCGGGTCATCTCAAAAGAGATTCTTCGAGAGGGATCACTTCTCCAAACGACAGCGGGCAATTGCCCAACATAAGAGAAATGGTAGTGCGTATCCGACCATGACTTCCAGGGAGACATGGGGACTCCGTGTGTTATGATGTAGACGGCAAACAGCGAGATAGGGATCGTGCAAGACATCTCGACTATTGGAAGCAGCATCAGTCGAAAGTATCGACTCACGGTGAGAGATTCGTTTGAGGACAGCAATTCTTTGAACCGTGTTCGCCGTATCCAAAACGCACGCAAGGTAAGAGCTATTGAAAAGTCAGATAAATCTAGTACAGGGAAGTAGGAACCATGTACCTGCATAAACGAACGAGATACATCCAATAACGGTAGGCCACATAAATGCCAAAGGAATTGCTACCGGCGTCCAAAATGTGGTAGGTAAACATCCGATATCTTCGACAATGTCATAACGATGCCCTGCAAAATTGTTCAGCACGGACTCTTAGTCGACAAATAAACGTGCCACCTTGCACAATGTAATCTACGAACGAATGTGAGAACATGACTGGTGGAGGTAAGGGCAAGGCTTACGAAGGATCATCACTAGCATGGGTATACCGATACTAATGGCAATGTCTACTAACACAGCGCGGCGTTTCTGAAAAAAAAAACGTTTTAATGGTCCTACTATATCTATGACTTGGACATGATATTGCTCACATCCTGAGGGCTAATAGAGACCGTTCGAACAGACGCGATGTGATAAAGACGACGGTTGATGCACAAAGACGCTGCAGGAATGCCCACACCCGCTCCAATAAGGAATGTAGAAGCTAAACAACATCGTAGATTCAGTCATGAAGGTTTGAAGGTGCAGATGAGTCTACCAAGTACGCACCAATATCACACCAGACCGGTGCTACGTTGTCCATGCTCCCAAACCAAACAACCGAATTTACGAACTGAACAAAGCTCGATAACGAAGCCCAGAGCATGAAGACGCATGTACCAGCGTTCCAAGCATGTAAGTGCCACGGGAAAGGAACAAGGCCCAACACGAATCCGAGGAATGCGAAGACGGAGAAAAGAGGATATGTCGGGTCGGCCATGCTCGCTCTTTGTACTAGAGCCAGCAGACGGGCAGTGCATCGACATGGTGGCAAAGAGGCTGCCTTTATGTAGAATGAGAATGAGAATACTCAGCGCACAATGACAAACTCGCCTGCTCGTGCAATATGCCATGCCAGTCAGTCGACTTGTTGAAAGGGCCATTGTTGATCACAATGAAGCTAGCCTCGTGTCGGAATCAGAGAACTTGTCCACCATGCGTCGTGTATACCTCGCATTATCTTGAGTGTGTTAGAGTGCGTGAAATTTCAGCTTGGTGAGAAAGCAAGAAAGACTCAACAGTACTGGTGGCGGCTTCACTTAGAGTCTGGACGAAAGTCCGCTGTTCCTCAAAACTTGGTATAACCGGCGCGCTCTTCGGCCCGGATGGCTCGGCAAGCACCGACCACCATGGTCGACTTGATTTAGTTCTAACATTCAACTTTGTTCATCTCAGTATTCTTCCACCACCCGTTCAAACATAATTTCGTTATTCTCCTTGTCTTCAATCTTGAATTATATGCTAACTTACTTAACTTAAACCGACATGTTAACGATAGAAGTTGACACTAAGGAGCGTGAAAAGGTACGTTGGCAGTAAATGAAGTCAACGCACATGAATTGCTGACATTGCAGCTTCAGCGGGAAGCCAGGATCGATTACATTCAAAAATGCTACAAAGTCGTAAATTACCTACGCCCCGACTGCAACCCTATCCTATATGAAGTGCCGTCCCTCGCATACTATGGTGTTGCAGTCACTGGTGCAGAACGAGCGTTATGAACTTTGTCCCCCAACAAAAGACAAGGACATAGCGGAAGCTACACTTTTTTTTAGGTATACACGGCAGTCATAGAGCTACTCAGCGCTATGATCCATTTCCCGCTCGAGCTGCAGATGCTTATCAACCCCGACTCCGGCTGGAATGTGGCCTTTTACTCGAACTTTGTCCGATACTTTGACAAGGAGCATGATCTCGAGGTCGAAAAACGTGTCGCTTTGAGGATACTGGACAGATTACGACTCCCGAGAAGCCGAACCCCATTATGGGACTATTACACAATTGGTGAGGTTGAGATGAGGACTCAGTACTTAGTACTCAATGTTCAACCTTGGACGCCACCTTCGGAAGAGGTAGCGGAACAGCTGTGGGAGTATTACGAGGTGCACGACCACGAATACACGTGAGTTCAACCTGCTTTACCTGTTTTGACTCCACATTCATGATTAACTTGATAGATTTCCGGGAATCGAGTGTGATGTGTGAACCATAATGTTTGGGTTGTTATTGTCGTTTCCAATTTTCGTCCTTCTTGAATCCCATTAGTCTTTATACAGCCAGTAGATCGACCTATGTTCGCATCAAGATCTGTTTCCCACACGCAGCACGTAGAATGTGAGCATATACTTGCACACTCCGGTAAGCATTCTCAGTCAATCAAAATTGTTAGTGATATTGGAGTTTCGTGACTGACACTCGTTGGGCGGCACCGCATCAGACTTTTCCCTTATCAGGAAGTTATTGTATACTTACTCTACCTCCATTCTGACATGTTCCGTTTCACCTCTCTCGATTTATTCCTCATCGACGGCGGCAAAGTTTAGGACAAAAACTCCGTCGAGAGTTCTGACCGGGTGTATTAGTGCTTACAAGCGAGCATAACATCAACTGATAGGACTGTTTTGGGAGTATATGCAGATCTTGGCCGAGTAGGAAAACGCATGTACGTACTGCAGATGTATATGATCGAATGAGGATACTTGTACTGACTAAGCTGGGAGAGTAGAAGGGGATATGCCAGTGTGCACGCGATCTTGAATATCGGGGTGGCATTTACGTTGAGATAGCACAGCACCCAAATACGGGAGATGCGCTCTAGTATGACAAATACACTCCCTCGAGAGTTGTCGTAATTGAAAACCGAATCATCGCGATCACCATTATGAGAGAGGCCTGGCGGATTGGATACAGCGCGGAACTATTAGCATCGCGTTAATGCAACGCGTCTAGTATGAACTCACCGTATCTGGTCGGCATTGAACAACGAAAGAAGCGTCTTGCATGTACTTGCGGAAGTCCACAGTCACGTCCCTCGCAGTCGTTACGACCGCGCACTACCAGCGCACTCGAGCCACGGCCGTTCTTGGGTCGTGAACGCGCTGGCAGAGTCGGACACCGACCAAGAAAAACGCTGAGAGCACGGATTCTGATGCGCGGGCTGCGAGCTGGATGCATGATAAACTCGGGCCTGAGAACGCGGTGTTGATTCCTGTGGAATAAAGACGTCGAAAATGAACCTCAGTTTCGAATTATCTGAATGGAAGGCTGCTGGTCGTTATCGCGTTTCTCAGCTTCGATGCGCTGAGGCTTCCGCTGCGATCACAGGACGAGAGTGGTGAGGAGGCTGCGGTGGCCTGTGGTAGACCAGAGACAAGGAGGTGCGCGGTTGGATTCTACACGTGGTCGTGCTTCATGTTTATGCAGCGCCTAGTATCTAACCTTGGGAGAAAGGCCAAGTTGAATTCGAAGGGATCGTCGATAAGAACTGTACCTACCATGGAGCACACTCATGAATACGGTATTTCACACGATTCGAATGTGTAGTTTTTCGCAGCAGTCATGGTCTGCAATAATCAGCTCGGAGTGGTTCACTCACCATCTAACCCAAGTTACATACCACGGTGTATACACGACATCTACCGGGCGTGTCTTTCATATCCAGGAATTTCAGTCCTTCTCACTCACCCTGAGCGAGGTGAAAGCTTGAGATCGAGGCCTGTCAAAGCAACCACCCTGAAGCTGCAACTCGCGTCGATTAATAGCTAAAATACACATGTTATTCTGAATCACTGGCCTTTATCGTTCTCTTAGAAGTCCTGAGGACAAGTCTAGCTTGTAGTAAGACGAAAGTGGCTACGAGTGGCGAGCGCTCGAACTTACTTCCGGGCCAAGATGCCGTGAGAAATACTCACAATTGATATAAGCGCCCTTTTGGTTTAATTTTTGATTATTTGGTCACTCTCCGACATATTTGTCTCCCATTCCCATCCGCCGCTGGTATGATAAAACTGGCTGGTTCAACAGCCTACTCCGGTTCATCGTGGAATTAGGCTGTTTTTTAATACACCCGAAATGATTCATAATATGCTAACAGTGTCTTATCGGGTTCAGCCCGGTGTGTGGCTAAGCCTGGCCAACACTAATAACGAGGTCTCCGTATTCCGAGTCCGAGTATCACTAGCACTACACAGCCAACAGCCCTCAATTAGTTGAAGGGTCTAGTAGTATCGCTCCCGGGGAGTATAAAAAGTGTACCATACTGACATGTCGTCCTCCGAGTCCGATAGTAGTTGCTCACCCACCCAACCACCTACCCACCATGGACATGTTCAGCGATACCACCATAACCCTCACCCCCGACCTTGGCCAGCAGACACTGGCAGGAGACTACAACCCGACTACCATCCTCTCCGGGTCCATGAAACGTCCCCCCGTCATTAAAGAAGGTTATGCCTGCCTCGAACTCATACCCCATGACTTCGAGCATGTACGGGGCAACCAGCCGAGCGTCGTAGGCTTTCCCTGCGTCATTGCTTGACGAGGTACGTTTATCAATGTGTCAGCGTACTGAGACCCAGCATATAAACTGATTGAGTTTTTGCGTAGAGACCTCAACTTTTCGACTACATTTACATTTCGGACTCGGATAAAGACCTCCGGATCCAACAAGCATCACCCGCTATCATTATTCTGGATTAACCTATTACTATCTATCATCTACTCGTTGTACCAACTGCTCACTGTACCACCACCTACCCACTGTACCATCACTTGCCCACTGTACCACCACCTGCCCACTGTACCACCACCTGCCCAGTGTACCACCACCTACCCACTGTACCACCCTACCTGTTGTACCATGCTGTAAAAAATTGTACTATTATCCTTGATACACGATCACTACTTGTAGTAGTATATATGACGGCCATTATTCATTTCGTTCTTCCAGTTGTACAATATGCAGAGGCAATGGGATCACTCTAATCCAGGGCACACTCTAAAGGAGGAGGAATTCAACATCCGAGTCCAGAAAATCAGTGTCAATACAGCTGGAAGTCTGAGCGCACCGTAGTCTTCTTGCGTGATACCATAAGTGCCGGTCGGTGGAGGGGCGATGGCGGATTCTGTGCCCTCGTCTTCATCCCGCCAAGACCTCCCGAAGGCCTCGCAGGAACACAACAAGGCTACAGCAACGACTATCAGGCTCTACGAAAAAATGTGAAATAAAACGCCACAATAATCAGTATATCATTTACGCTGTGTCAAGGGGATTTTCCCTTATTTTTCTTCTTCAGCTATGAATTTGACGGTGACAAGGTTTAAGAAGAAGACCCACCCCCGTCCGTCGAATGTTTCTGACCGGGTGTATTAGTATACGTACTTATGAATGTATTTGAGATCCTCCCCCCCTTGATACCAGCATGATAGATGGGAGTATATTTTCTTTTGTTGTGGGGCCGCGAAGGTAGAGATGCATGTATACGTACATATTATTGACGTCCGTGATCGAATAAGTCCTTAGAAGGATCCTTGACTTGGTCAGCTGGTCACGTAGAAGGGTTGCAAGCACGCTATTATGAGGAACGGGGTGGGACTTATGTTGGTGTAGCATTGCGCCTAATTACGAGAGTGGGCTCTAGTATGACAGATGGTTTGTCGGTAGCTGAAAGTTGCGCCATCTTGATTAGTACTATTGGAATGGTCCAGCAGAGTGGATACAGTACGGAGTATTAGCAATACTAGGTTAAAATATGACATCCATGTACTTACCGTAGTTGATCCATAGGCGCAGCGTCGTGTAAGATGTACTGGCCGAAGGCCACACGCCAGTCGAGCAGCAGTCGTTGTGACTGCGCACTGCTAGCGCACTCGAACCACAGTCGAATTCTGTGGTCGAGAACACGTTAGCAGAGTCTGCCAGCGACCAAGGGCAACGTTGAGGGCGCACACTCTGTCGCACAGGCTGTCAGCTGGGTGCAGTATGAGCCTGGGCCTGAGAAGAACGACGACGATTCCTATGGAAAAATAGATGTTGGTAAAATGTACCCCGTTTTCGATATTATTGAAGAAAATGCCGCTAACCATAACCACGTTCCTCAGATGATGCGCTGAGATTTCCGCTGCAACCCCCGTATGAGAATGGTGAGGAGGCTGCGGTCGGAGACCAGAGACAAGAAGGTGCGCTGTTGGAATTCGACACGTGGCCATGGTTCGTATTTACGGCGTCTATCTTATCTCAGGAGCGATGCAGGGATCGCCGATACACGCCGTTGCTCATTTCGGAAGACACGGAACGGAAGAGAATCTTACGAGACAATCTGGTCATTATGAATTGTCGTGGCGATCGTATTTCAGACAACTCTCGATAGAAGTAGCAGAGTCCTCCGAGTATTGCACACTGGTGTAAAGGTTTCATTGTCCTTTAAGGAGAGGAACACAAATGAAACATGCTAGTATTTCTTGGACAGTCATTCCTAAACTTCAATGCTACGGGGAAAGAAGCTTGGTAAGCATTCATCTAGGCGCAACGCTCTTGCGACCCTGACATTTGGGATCTGCCTTGGAAAGCAGACCTTGTCCACGTGAAAGTTGTTCTACTTCTTGTGCACTAGACTCCGACTAATCAGTTACGTGAGGCGTAGATAACCAGCTACTAAGTATAGTATGACGGAAAGGGACTGGGCTGCAAGCTAGGTCAAAGTTGAACATTCAAGAAAATTGAGCTCGCGCTCGTTCGCATTCAAGATCGAACGTAACGCTTCGACCGACACATTTCGGTCCTAGAAAACTTGCAGGGAAGGATATCGATCATGTTGAAATGCAAGTCATCGCGTGGCCCGAAACAATTCATAGACCAATTCCTGTAAATTAGTAGAAAATCATAATCATAATCAAAATCAAAATCAAGCCGGGCACGTTCCGTGTTGTAGATATCGCTGGAACACGAGGACGGGCACAGCAGAGGTCCACGGGAAACGCCTTTGCAGTTCGCACCTACGAACCTCGAAGTCAATTTGACCGATAGGGTCGTAAGTCACATCGTACAACCGGTGGCATTGAGGTCCATAACAGCGTCCATCCCGACCCGATCATCGAAAACTCGCCGCGAGCTGTTCGATCAAGAAGGTTCTGGCTAGCCTGGCCACCTCTTCTCGTATACGCGATCGCTTGTTCCTGTGGAAGATTGGTTAAAATAAAATGAAAGATAAATGAAAGATATAATAACCAACACCGCTTATAAGAGAGTTCACGGTGTAGAATACGTACAAGTTGCGTGAGCTAACAAAGTTAGATGTAGCAGGTGTCGGAGATCTCCGACCCTTCGTTCGACAGCTACGGAATCGTCGGTCGTACCAACGTCGCACGGATAGGTAATAGGTACGGAGGGTTCTATGCCGGGAGGGTCGTGTTCAGCCAGTCAGATGGATCAGGAACAAGTTTAACAGGGTACTTTACGCATAAATCGCTTCCCTCATGCCTTCGTTCTGCATAATAAGTACTGTAAAGGCCTTCAGAAGCTCTGCACACGATCACGAGTGGCGTTGCTGTGCCTGCGTGCATGAACTTGAATCACGACACCACGAGCATGAGGTCCCGAAAGTCGCTTTAGTTCCCTTCGTTTCCCGTACCGAGGATGTCACTGTTGATTGCTTAGTAGGCTTGGAAGCCATGTTAGGATCTGTATTTGAAGTAATCATAAGTGATATGTAACAACGATAATACCCTGGAAAATACCTTATGGCGGACTGGGTACCATGAGCATGTGCATTATCCCGCCGTCGTTGGACATCATTACGAAGACAACGACAACATACCTAAGTAGGTACAATTTTGCCTATATCGAACTTATGCTGCATCTGGCTCTCTTGCGAGTAGCAAGCGGCCGACAAAGCGCATCGGAACCGCCCCAGCAAGTTAGAGTCATTATGGCCCACGACGAGCACAATAGCTACTAGCTCGCTGCGACCGACCGTACGTCTCATGTTCAATTATGAGTTCTTCTGAAACGCCTCCTCTGCATCCGGGCACCGTCGTAGTTCCTGTGGAGGAATTTCTAAGATAAATTAAAAATTAAAAAGCGACATCGCCCAAGTAAGTATGCAGCCAACTCTAGCAACCCAGCCAATTTTCGTGTCAGATCGGATTCAGACGAAACAGCCGATAGGAAAGTATTAACCATTTCTAGCGTTTCCTCGCAGCCTCCTAAGGTCGATGAGGGAGTCTGGTTGAACGTGGTGAGGGTGAGAGGTCGCATGAGTGGGGTGACGGTGGTGGTATATGTGCAAGTTCACTGCTGAGCGCTACCATTGTGCGTTCAGCAGATTCTCCCGAGACAAGCAGCTGTCAATCTGGCGAGTCAATCTAGTGAATGGGTTTTTTTTTTGCCTCTTCTACAAACGATACGATCGACCACGTCATAGAAAAACGGGAGGAAGAGGCCTGCTCATTGTTCTTTGTTGTAAGAGAGGCAGAGGGAGAGCCGGACGTTGGGTAAATGAACGATCGTGTGAACTTCTATGCTCTGGAGTTGAAAGATTGAACGTTGAACAGTGAAAGGAAAAGAAGGCACGAGGTGATGCATGATGCATAATACATATGCGATGGTCGCACGAGTAGATTGGCAGTCAGGGGTCCTAGGAAAAGGGAGCGGGACCCACGACACCTGCTATTATGTGGCGTTCGACTCCGCATACAACTTCTTAGTTCTCAATAACAGCGAGTCTGGTACCCTCAAAAAATAGTACGTGCTTTCAAATAGTGGTAAATTCTGTCTACTCCTCGACTACCCTACTAGTACTTCGCGTTATGGTTATATTATACATGATGAACATCCGAAGCTCAGCGAGATAGTACTATAGACTCTTATACCGCCATACAAACAGTCGGAGTTCTCTTGCCAGATGCATTACGTATAAGAATGTAGAAGGTCGTAATTTATGCTCATTGGGAGTTAAATAAAAGTACAGGTTACATCGCTTGACTCATGCGGAGTCTGCTGATTGTACAGAAGGACCAATAAATACTATGTACCTACAATAAAAGTAAATTATTGAATGCAGCGCTGCCCAACAAAAACAACATAGTGCGCTGCATAGCCTAAGAACTCGAATGGATGGAGAAGTTCCCGAATCGACGAGGAACGAGCGGATTGGGGTGAAAAGGAATAACGAAAGGGAAGGAGGGTGGCGCTCGAGGGAACAGAGTAAAATAAGATATAGGGGCAAGGAGGGTGATACTCAAAGGACATGCCGCCGTATAAATAACAATAAAGATGGCCCGAGGTTCCGGAGTCGTTAGAGTGGATTAAGAGGAGAATTGGCGATACGTTCGCATACCACTATCATATCCCGTGTTAGCTTGGATCAAGAGCCTGAGGAAAGTGTGAACTTACGGGGACGTACGTTGAACGACGATCATGAGATAATACAGAAGCCCAATGTGCTGCTACTCGGACCGCCCCTGATATGTTCAAGATCGCATGGGACGTAATTGTGAGTGCCACATTCTGGCCCTGGGCGTTTGCGCAGCCATTCGTGGGGTGAAGCGGACATGCTGCCCAAGGGCACAGTCTCCCCTTCAACCGGTGAAGCACCGTTGGCGAAGGCGTCGTCGTCGAGGTGGATAGTAGTGAAGTAATCTGTAACTGCAGCGACGTGCATTCTGTGATAAACCTAATCAGAGAACAGAGTGAATACGGTACGAAGTAGGGCGGGGCGTACGTGGTAAAGTTGTTTCTCAACGCAAGGGAGGATAGGGTGCGACAGTGGATTGGATGGGTAGAGCGACATACTGGAGTTTGTAAGGTGGTTCTCAGCAGCATAATATAGTCAGCTGGAAAGTAGGCGGACTCGAATGTTGATCCAGATAGTACTTCCCGGGCAGGTTGTGGCGTAGCCCTACTTTTCGTCCCAAAGCGCAGCCTCAGATCAAGAATGTAGATTCTTCCTCGACACAGAATCTCCGATCTTATCCTCAGGGGTTCGAATACGAGGTCTGACGGGAGACGACCTCGTAAGTATTGGTGATGTGTTGAAATCATTCAAATTGAATTTGACGATGCCGACGAATGGTTCCTCTCGTCCTCGCCGTCATCAGCAACTGAGTCAGAGTCTAGAGTTGGAGTGATCGTGAGAGCAGCAGAGTGACCTGGAAAAAGGAAATGCTTGGAAGTACCTTGTAACGGACTGACCGTGAGCACTGTCCTGCGCTGCTGGATATTGCGAGAACGGCATCCCTAGGCGCAGAATACAATAAGTTGCGACCACAATTATGCCCCACTCACAACAGTACCCTTGCG
>MU274917.1:258516-271129 GCA_022160335.1 Irpex rosettiformis | reverse complement strand
GATCGGACGAAAACACGTACGAAAGACGGCCGATGAGTACTAACCATTTTCAGTGTTGGCATAGAGTTTCTTGAGATGCATGAGAGAGTTAACGTCGAGAGTATGTCGCGCGACGCGTGAGTGGTGAGGGCGGTAGTGGTGGTGGGAGCTGAAGTTGGGGCTTACTGGCGTCTGCCCAGAAGTCGGACAGACTGGGTAGTCGGACACTCGCCTCCTATAAATGAACCATGCATGTATTGCACAATCGGGTCAGTTAATAATAATCTGTAGTACTTCAGCTTGATTTTGGTATAGAAATCGTAGCGGTTTCCCTCAATTAACATACTCATCGAAGGCAATCGATGTCCACCGGACATAATTTGGCCCAAAATGGTAATTACTAGGGCAATTTCACTGGATGCCTACCCGTAAGGATTTTACAGATCTGCGTCTAGAAATCCACGGCGGAGTCCGAACTTGAACAAAAGTTGAGTGAAGCGGCAGATGCGGCATGTGAGAGATGTTAAACTCCACCGACCCGTAAGTGCTGCCGTAAAACGGCTTGATTATATAACACAGTTGATCTCTTCCCACGCACCGCTAACACTCGCTAACGTTGTTGTTTCAGCCATTCATCTCATTTACGACCAGATTATAGAACCGTGTCAAGCCTCGGTCACAGACCTTGAGCTTGAAGCAAGGGGTCCTCGCTCCCTCAACATCCGCCGAATCTATGCACCGCCAACTTGAATACCCTCTCAAGCCTGATCAATCCTGCAATGATCTATTGACCGCTTAATATATGTATTGTACACTATTCCATTACAGGAAAATTCGACCATAGAGCAAGCCTATGAGAGGCGAATTGAAGCCTCGAAAGTTATATCCTATATAAGACTCCGAGAAAGGGCGGTCATCTCAACGTCCTCTTGATAAGATAAGTAACTTCACTGTAAGGTGCCTGGCGTGCTCTCTAGTATAGTTGAATGAATCCTGTATTTATCGAGTCCACCAGCTGCACCTAGTCCAGATATCGAGCTCGGAGCACGCAACCGCCCAGGGTTTCGGAGTGCGCGTATGGCCAATTGGCAGTGACCGCAGCGTGTCTGTATCTTCCGCGGTGCCAATTAGCGCTGAGTCCTACTAGCGACTAGCGATAGGAAGCTAAACTTGAGTAATTTAAATTAAAAAAAGTTTTTAAAAAAGCCTTATTATAATAAAATAAGCATGTACGATTATGGTGGTTTTTATACAGCCTTTCTTGCAGTGTGTCCGACTCGGATTGCGGCGCTGGATGATTGGATATGAGCGTCTTCGAAGACTTGTGCTATAGGGATGATTACAGTAAACCTCCGCTCGAGTCTCTTGAGTACGAAGATATCAAGCTTGCTAATTTTGTGGAGCTTTTCAGCACCTACTGTTTACATCTGTGCCATAAATTCCCACCATGCCGTTCGCTCATAAACGTATACTAGCCACTCTATGGTGTCTGTCTTACTCATGTTAACGGGGATAATGAGCGCCCAGGAAGCTGATCATAACGAACAGCCAATTGCTAACGCGCCATTCATGCTTCAGGCGGAGATATAAATTTAGGGAGCTGTAAGTTCCTAAATCCTTACGGGTAGGCATCCACTGCTTGCCCGCACTCTATCTCTCTATTCACGAGGCCTGTGTCCATCGTATGAGACAAAATTCATCCTCATACAAATACGGTGTTACTATTTCAATAACCTTCTGGCTTCACACCGGTTCAATCATTTTGAGAGCAGCAATAGCAACATGTCTGGCCTTCGTCCGACTAGTAGACATAGGTAAGCACATCTGGTGCTATGAGTGTACATACCAAAAACTTGCCTCGGTATATATCCCACTGCAATATGCATATATTATAGTATCTAATACAATTTATTCTTTATTTTAATGATTTTTCCGAAGCAGATATTTCGAGTGTTTGTGGGTGTCCGACTACCCAGTTTGGCCCTGTTTGGCGGTCTCTTCAGTAGAATATTCATAGCTCCTGTTCTACATCGCACAAGCGCAAAAAATTTATGATAACAACATATGAGATGTGTAGCTTTGCTATAAGCCTAAGTTTACGGTACATTTAGGGGAATGTGCTGCTGTGCACGCAAAATGGGCTAAGGCGTCCGACTACTGGACCGGCGCCAGTAACACGTGGTATTTTGAGCGCTACCAGTTGCCTCCGTTTTAGCAGATCCTTCCCTGATCTTCAATCTGGCGAGTCAATCTATACTGTAGCTATTGAATTGAATGGGTAGGCTTCTTCCATGAGCGATACGATCGACTGCATCACAGAAAAACGCATACTACAACCTCCTCGCTCGAACGACGGGAGAAGCTTACTATTGTTTTCATTGTTTCCTACAAGCGGAGCGATCCAGACGAGGTGTAAGTGCGTGATCGCGTGAACTTCTAGGCCTCAAAGTACTGATGGCGCGCCTGCCTGCCTCTGGCCTGGAAGGGGAGGCGATGAACCCCATCTACGAGTCGGGGGAACCCTGAGGATTCACGAATCTGGTGACTTGGCAGTTAGGGGTCCTGGCCAGAAAATTTTTTTGCTCTAGTACGACTTATAACACCTTCTTCCGACGATGTATCTAGTATGAATAACTGGCATAGATGTATTACCATACATCGTAGGCGAGGAAGGAAAGTGCTTCTAGATGACTAGAGCCTGTTTTCCCCGCCGACTCGATTGTTAGTCTGAATGGGTTCCACTACGTTTCCTTGTTTATAGCACTTGTTGAATTTGCATGCTGTGTCTTGTTCTGCACTCTGTTGACAGTCAACCTAACGAAGTATGTGCCTATGGCGGTCAACCACTTCCGGTCCCCGGATCCGCTGAAGTTTGGGCCGGGATATCGATCCGAGTCGTGACTGTAACATATCGTGACGGATTGATGCGTGACATGTTCTACCTGCGCGCGTCTCATTAATATTCTTGCCCAGCGTATCCTCTCCCAGCCTTCATCACGCCGGCAATCCGTTTATCTGGCATTTGCAGGCACGCAACGCTGGGACGTGTCTTTATATGTTTTGGACGGGAGCTTCGTGTCTCAGATCTCAACTTTGGCAAGACAGCTGCTGACCTAGCCCAGAAGGACTCGGAACTCCTTCTGGGCGGGAAATTCAGGACAACAGAAGTTCTCATAGACAAGGACAACATTTTCGCTACATAATTACTATTTGGAGGCCAATGTTTCTATTCAGCACGGGTCCAAACCATTTAAATGTTGTTGGGCGATGAGAACACTGGGAAGCGCGAAATCAGACTGAGCGAAGTCGTAAAATTAACATGACTGTTTCCTATTCTGTATAATACATATAATTACAGCTACAATAAAGAAAGAAGCAATAAATAAACTATTATCGTTAGCAAACGACGAAAGCGTAGAGGTTTCAGGAAACCTCCACGTTATGACGGGGAATCCGTAAATGCAGTAGTCATCATATTGTAACGATTCTTTACGGACGTGCGAAAAGACATGCCCGTGTGATGTAATGTTGTCAATGGAAGATTTCCAGGTTGACACGGGTAAAGAATTGTTTGAAGGCGCCATGGGAATAAGGATACTAGGGGAAAGGCCAGCGCATAATTGCGAGTAACCTTTGCGCAGAACAAGTTGATACCAAGCATTATCATGTATAAATAGCTACGCACTTTCACGGGCGTTGACAGTGGCCGAGATCCACTGCGATTCGAGCCCGTCTCGTCGGGATATATGACATTCCAGACATAAGCTCAACGCAGAAGGCGGGGCAATGGCACATGTGCATAGTGTACTGCTAGCACATATCTACAATCATAGAATCAGTTGCTGAAAATCCATACGCGTGTGGTGCTGTGACGTACCTCTTGTGCCCGACTTATAGGTGCACAAATCGAGTTGCACTAAAGCATTGGACGTTCAAAGACTGTAAGCAGGTGTCTGGGAGAGATAACGTACCTCGTCAAGCATGGCTGGAGGAGAAGGTTCTGTGCCACAGGCACGTAACTCCACAGAAGAGACAAGCCATGGCCGGCTGTGAACAACTTGAATTACTGCGGGGTGTAAAGATTTAAGTCAGCTGGAGCATCGCACAAACAGAAAGGATTACAACATACGGGTAACAAGTATGATAATGTACGATACCAGACTTCTTAGAGATAGCATGGCTTCTTAATACTGATCTTTGCAACAGACGATGGCAGATAGACGAATGAATACCGTAGGCTCAATTAGACAGCGGCGGCTCCGAGCAAGAGACGAATGTGGCGAGTAATATGCAGCTTATGACAGAAGATGGCTGTAGAGGAGAAAGGAGAGTGAGTGCCGATGAGAACACCCATCCTTGCCTCTATACAGCCCTGCGATATGACCTGGAGGCCGATGGTCAAAGACAATTGGCTCAGCTTATGTAAGCAAGCTGGCTTATTGTCTTTCGTATCATCAATATCATATGCCGTGCAAAAGACTATTGTGAGTCGATGTTAACATTGAAACAATCTTTGATAGAAGCAAACCAATATTACCTGCATGACGGTACCAAAATTGCGCGGGAAGCAGAATCCTACTAACTTACTCATAGATACCACTGGTACGGCAATACGGCGGCAGCTGGTATCTTGAACTTTGAACGACCCGAGCATATCTTTAGACAAATGTGAATACAGAATGTGCAAAATCCGAGGGTATACCTTTACGTAGTGAGCTGATATACGCACAGCCGGCAGAATAACTGCAACATTGGAATTGTGGCAGATGGTGGTGCGGCGTGCCAGTCAGCTCAAAGCGTCTAACGCCACCATGACCTCGGACCTATCCGGGACGCGTCGGGATGATGGCGGGTGGGTCCTCGAACAAAGTATCGTTCTTACTACTACGTACCTGGTAGTAGCCCACGACGGCCTGCAGCTACGTTCGAGACAGTTGACCCCAATTTTTTGCCAAAATAATGCACGGTATGACTCCACATGATCAGAAAAGTTTGGCTACAACTACTGTAACCGATGTTTTCCCATAGATAACGTGTGGTGCGGCGTATGCTATGGACTAAGTCTTAGCATCGTGCACCGCCAGTGGCTACCGGCTTGAGTCGTTAGTGCTATTGGAATAGCATGTGTTGAATTCAATTCAACACCTTTCGTCTCAGCTGTGCCTTTTTGCCTAACGCTGTCTCTAGATTCTCGCAAATCAAGCCAGCTCCGAGGTTCATCTACGGCATCCAGCTGAATGGCGGTTTATTCTCAAAGTGAAATACTACGAACCACAGGCTCTATCACTTGCCCTAAGTCCTGCTTATATACGATTGCAGGTGAGTACATTTCCCAAACAACAGCAGCTCACCAGATTTGGTAGAACATAGGTCTTACCCTTTTAGGTCAACTCGAGGCATTGCTCGTTTTGGTCTTTCATTTGTTCGGACAACCGCCGTATGAGGGCTCGAGCGTACATGGGTGACGCTCTCTCCGTTCTTAAATATGTTCTAG
The DNA here is from genome assembly GCA_022160335.1 of Irpex rosettiformis. NCBI lineage: Eukaryota > Fungi > Basidiomycota > Agaricomycetes > Polyporales > Irpicaceae > Irpex > Irpex rosettiformis. The sequence goes on along the minus strand of MU274917.1, from coordinate 265,656 downwards.
TGAGTGTTCATTGTATTCAAGTTGGCAACCTCTTGTACTTTCGAACCCATCCTCGACACCGGAGTTTCTCGCCTTTCTCTGATAATTGTCAGTGATGGCTTCCCTGCTCATCCCATCCTCTTCGTATACCCCACGCTGTATCCATACCTCGCTGGCCGTTCTCTCGCTGGATCGACCTGACGGCTGACCATGCGACCAGAGCTACCCATCCTATCCTTTCTCTGCGCCATGCTGCTCTTAGGATTGGCGTTTCTGCATGCAAAGTCGCGCAATGTCGCAGTTCTTTCGCTGATATCGTGGTTGTTGGTGGGAAACATAATTCAGGGGGTGAATAGTATCATGTGGGCCGGAAATGTAACTGTTCGTCACAAAGTCTGGTGCGATATTAGTGCGTAAATCTGCGACTTTTCTGCTATTGAGCTTCCTTTCACACATACCGCAGGTTCCAAGTTGCTATTTGGTTCGCGAATAGCCTTGCCGGCAACGTGCACTTGCATTTGCATCCATTTGCATTACCTTTCGTCTTCCCGTAACACGCGTCTGCGGCGGTTCAGAGTCTTAACGGAGTTTACAGGAAGTTTAATCTTACCAGTCATATATATGGCGCTTCGTGAGTTCGTCAGTATTCATCCAAGCTCAATTCTAACATTCTTCGTAGATATGATTGTTCAAGACCGTCGCTTCCTTCTCCTGGAAGACTTCGGCTGCATTTCCTCCGTCCACACTTCCTCCCCCGCACTAATTTTGGTCTGGCTACCTCCCCTCATATTCAGCGCCGTCAGTATTATCTATGCAAGCCTTGCTATGTGGCGACACACACGTCGCAATAAGCTCATTTTAGATCGAGCCGGTGTCTCCTCACGACTCGTTACCGTTTCGTTTCTCCGGCCGTTAATCACGGCCGTCTTCACATCCCTATTCATCCTCGTTGCTTCAGTATTTGACATTTATGCCGCAATCACGCTTGCTCATGGTATTCCGCAGTGGACATCACTTGCCCTGGTGCACTCAACGCTTTCAGAAGTGCTTGTTATTCCTTCTTCGAACAAGCTTCAGTTTGCAAGAGCCGAGGTATTTTGGTGGCTCATACCTGCGTCTACGCTAGTATTCAGCTTGATGGCTGCCATAGGCCTTCTTCTTTGTTCTGAAGATGGCTCCATTGCTGGCTTTCGTTCTGTAAGGAAGTGGTTCCGGTCTACGATGCTACGCCAGACCGAAGACAAGGACACATTTATCCAGTCGTATAAGGATATGTCTCGACGACTTACACTCGCTCCGCCTACTCCTCCGCTTCCTGTCCACCTTTCGGGTACTGGATGGGACGATACCCTTCGCGGGTCTGCTAGCTCGAAGCCGAAACTACATCTCCTATGCGACGTTCCACTAAGGCAATCTTCTCCTACGGACTCGGAGTCCGAATACGATACCACCTTCAAAGCCTCGACTCTTGCATACCTCAAGTCACCTACCGGCCGCGAGACTATCCTCCATCGTCCGCAGACATCTTCCCCGACGCCTGGTCCTATATCTCAGGTCTGTCCTAGATGGTCGACTCTACTTGCTACCCCTCCTCCGGCTTTAGCACCTTTGCCGCCTGTTCCCCCTGCACATTCTATTCTATCGTCCCCGTGGCCACAACCACCTTCCACTGTCCCAGTATCTCCCATCAGTCCTCAACGACCCGAGTCCACTAGCACTGCAGGGGATCTGTCTGAACACGGCCCGGTTCTTCTTTCGAATGTCGATCATCATCATCTCAGGGAACCCAGCCTCTCGTCCTTCACGGGCAGCTTGGCATCTATCACCGATACAGGTAGCTACGCTCCCAACCCCGACATCTTCCTGCATAGTGTCAGGTCTCCAGTTGGCCCCGCTCCTTTCCAGCACGCTGGTATTCCTATGGCAGCTGTCGACAAACAAACCTCGTCGCTTCCTCGGAGTCCTCGACGAGTTTCTAGCAAGGAATCATTGAGCTCTCGTAGCGCCAGTTTATCCATCAAGCGCAACACAGGTCCTCGCCGCAAGGAGAGTTACGGAGATGCGGTATACATGACCGTTGTCCATGAGACTCAAGCTGTTTGATCCCTTTCGATCGTCCCTACCATAACTAATCTGTTCTTGATGAATTCACGAAGGTCCCAGTTCCGTTCCTTTTCTACTTCGCTGTTCGTTCCCCACCGGGACCACGTACATACTTTGTTTCTATGCGTCTCCCATTCTTTACCTCCCGGGTATGCGCTGTCTCTATTGTTCACGAACGTCCCCACTGGACTGTTACCCATTACTCCCCCGATGTATCCATATACTCGACCTGTTCAGGTCCCAACTGTATCTTATATCTCCATCTCGTTCCAGATGTATATGATATGCCATTCAATCCGTCTCCATCGTATGGGTATAGTCGATAATTGATACAAATCACTCAACAGATCATCCAGTGCTACATCAAGGTTCAACGCTCTGTCAGGGTACCTAATTGATACAACGATACATAGTCAGCTCAAACACGATCTAAATAAAATCTATCAGTGGAAAGAAGAGAGTTGGGTGAGAGTGTTGGTCGCGATGTGGAAGTATCGCTGCGAGCGAGGCGCGAAGAGTTGACGCTGTCCACTGTCGCTACCACACTGCTGGGATACCCTTCACGTTCGAGATCAACGCTACCCCTGCGCTGCTCCCCCGGAGTAAGAACGAAATTTGAGGTGTTTCCTTGTGGTGGCGATACTCGGGTGCCAGTAAGACGTAATTGCCTGAGCCGAGAGAAGTATGAGGATAGAGGCTGATCCGATAAGGAAGGTGGATTGGACGGTACGGGCCTGCATTTGTTTGCTCCGGCCAGAGAGTCATATTGGCGGATCGGTAACAGTAGGGAAACCGTGTGGTCTGCAGGGAAAGTGGATTGCTCTGGAGTATATCGTGTAGATATCATTGACCTCGCACGCGAGGGGATGGAGGGCAAGACCGCAATATTGGAGGCATCACTGAAGCGACTCGGAGAAGCGATGCTTTGGTTCGTTTCCGGTTGGATAGCAGGTTCTTTTTCAGGTTCATGGGAAGACCTGTGGATATCTGATGTTGGCCACGCATACCAATTAGCGGATAGTATCAAGCAGACCGCAGTAAATAATCACAAACCATCGAAAGGATTGAGTGCCGGATCCGTGGGGGCAATCGGGGAGTGATGCAAGGGGGCCATCCAACGTCGTCTGCGCACGAAAAAGACGGAAAGCACAAGTAGAAGCAAGATACTTGCGAGTGCGGACCAAATGGAGAGCCCAATGATAGTCGCCCTCGCCGAATTCTGCGCAAGGGTCTGTTGCTGCTGCCATAACCCTCCAGCCGTAGGGGCCGGAGCTGCGCTTTGCATCCCCACAGAGCCAGACGCACTGGACGGGCTGTGTGCCAGTGGTGGCCGCGATGTGGGTAGAACACCGTACGCTAGATATAGAGTACTTATCGAAGTTGTGGTAACTGTATCGAGAACCGTGCGCGTTTCAAGTACTGACACGGTCATCGTGTCCGTGAAGGCGATTGGCACGAGTTGGACTTGGTTAAGAGTACTAACCATCGTCACGGTAATAAATTCTGGAAGCGGGGATGATTGGGATAAAATATCGAGTCTGTTTTGTGTCGGAATTTGCAGGGGGGTGGATTCCGCTACGGCCCCTGTCATAGTCGCAGTGGTTGCGGAGGATTTTGCAGCCCCATGCCCCTCCATCCGTGAATACTTCTCCTTGCCGGTGACCAAGTTGTGACAAAAGATTATTTCGACAGCTTCAAATAACATATGTGGAGAGGTTAGTAGGGCTAGTTGGAAGGAAAGTTGCCATATACTGATGGGGAACAGTAATGGGCCGCACCTGCGTAAAAAATAAAGCCACCGGGGCAAGCTGAATGGATAGGCCTGGAAAACGATCAGTATCCTATTATAAACCGTGTTATCAAGACAAGACGACGTACCTGTGTGTTGGCTAACCTTGCGGTAGCTTGAAGACCAGAAGGTTAATATCATAAGGATGCTCTTGAGTGGCTATGTGGCTCGCTACGGTAATCGTATACCTAAGAACGCCAACTCAGTTACTGGAAACCACAAGATACAATCAATGAGTCGATGTTCCTACTGAACGATTAGCACAGCTTGCCACTAAACAACCTCATCCATTAAAAAACAACATACCGATAACCTATGTTGCATCGATTCAAACGTCCGTTCCTGGAAAAGATCAGAGGAAGTTACTCTTCAGAATCTCCATGGAGGTATCGTTGGGATTTATGACATGATAGATAGATCGAGTTTCAAGAAGTTTAAGATTAGTTGATACACTGCCTACCGCCATCCTCGTCGGCAGGACAGTTGTTCTTGATCGCTGTTGTTTTATTCCGAAGATCTTCGATACCACCTTTATAGACGGCTTATGTGTTAAGATAACGACAAGAGAAGCTGAGATTGTAATCATTAGTTAGCAGTTTCGCCAAGATCAAGCAACATAACTTACCAGGGAATCTGAAACCGGGCTCTTCGAGCTTGTGAGAGACACATCTCAGACCTATTGGAGGTTGCCACAGGATCGAATGCACACTGGACGACGTCGGGCAGTGTTAATGATCTCCCAGCTGTTCGGATTACTGTCCCTCTGCGGTCCCGACAATCCGTAAGATTGTGGTTTGGCAATATTAAAGTGACAGCGTCAACCAGAAACTCGGAGCATCACAATGCCTATCGGTTCAATGGCAGATGCAACAATCATATATTTGTTCAAAACATCAGCTTTGCCTATAGGGAAACACGTTGTTCTGGTCAGCCTGAGCCGTAACACAAAACAGATGTGATCACTCACCCAACAGTTCGCTCTGAAGCGTCAGTCTCAAACATATACTACAACATTGAAGAGCGAGGAATACTAGGATAATACAGTATGGTTTCATGCTAAGAAAACAGATTGCAATAAAGAAACAGAAAGGAGCGTTGCATTGGATCAGAGAAGGCGTCTGAAATCCATGATAGAACAAGAACGGGTAACTGAAAAACGGAGAACGATACAACATAACAACCCGGTACGAGACTGAAGACTGTATCCATATAAACTGAGTGCCCAAGATATTAGAAAGAGAAGGTATATTCGAAGAGTGACCACGCGAGACCTAGAAACATAATACCTGCGTATGCATTTTTTAATTCGAGAGCGAGCTGGGCATGATGCTGGTCAGCACACCAACCGCTGCACGGTATGGCCAGCCTGCAACTGCCGCGGCGAACTCGATCGCCCTTGCTCTGTAGGAAGGCGAGATTTCTGAAGCTCTACGGGATGCGCTTAGGCTCCTGCTTCGGCTGCGACGTAATGGTTTCAACTTGACGGTGGTTGTTCGAGGCGATGATGGGGAGATTTCCGAGACGTAAGTATCCTCTGAATCGGAATCCTCTGGGATAGTCTCTAATGGCGTGCCGTTGAAATAAGGCATAGACATCCCTAACGTAGGGGATGGGGTGGACGTAGGCGCAGGAGGGAATGCGTCGGTAGAGTCTGGCGGAGATGACAAGGGACTGTACGAGGAGGATCGAGAGCTTCTCAGTGTTCGGTGCTCCTTCAACATGTACGAGGGAACATATGCTAGCATCGTTTCGCTGAGATAGTAAAAGAACTCCCACATGCGAGCGAAAAAAGTAGAGTCGGTATGAAGGCTAAATTCGATCCCCTTCTGAGAGGAAGGCTGAAAAACGCGGCTGCGTTTGCCTCGTTCCTCAAGGCGCTGTAATCCAGTCTCCAAGACGCTGAGGCGATTGTTGTGCGCAACGCGGGCGAGCTCCATTCTTCGTTCATGACGATGAACCAAACGATCCAAATCCCCCACAGCCTCCGTGAGGTCATCATGAATCTCTTTTGTGGTTTCCATTTGGTCGGTCCTAGCGTGCACATCTTGAACGGCCTCTTCCAAAGCGTCAAGACGAGAGACAATGACATTGAGCGCCTCGTCGATCGCTTGGTGTCGTTCTGCATTCAATGGGGTGTCAACAGTGTCCTGAAGATCGCTGGTACGTTGTTGCAAACGCTCGACAAGATGAGACCAGGGACGAACGCCAGTTGCCAAAACGAAAAGGGTCTGGCTGAACCACGAAAGGCTATCAACATCCATCGATGTGAAGATGTGTCGAATAAGATGTGCGCCAAGGAAAGGTGCAAATACAGATAGTGCAAGGTAGAATAATTCAAGGCGTCGAAGTTCAGAGGCAGCGAGTTCAGCGGCATGGTGCGATGCACTTTTGACTTCGTCGACACCTGTGTGAAGCTTTTGCACGTTCAAGTGACGCGACCGCGACTTGTTGTACAGCTGCCAGGGAACTTGAAGGAGGTTAATAGACCGACATAGATGCGAGGGGTGGCTTGCCTTCAATTAACTGGTGCAGATAGTAAACCAGAAGCAAGAGCAAACACAGATGCTTGACATGGTCACTTCCAGTCAGCCAGTTGCCTATGGGAGATATCAAAGCTACTATGATAGACATATTCAAGTCCGTCCACGACCGAGATGTTTGCCTGAGCGGTGCCCCACTGGGGAGTGGATCCACGCGGATGCGTATGGGAGAGACAGGAGAGGTCGTCCCAGTCGCCGACCCCGCTTTCTCCTTGCCTTTTGCTTTCGACCGTGGGGTACGGGGCTCGCCTTCTACATGATCATACATTTCTGGGTCGTGGGGCAGGTCATTCTCGTCGTCGTCCGCGCGGTATCCAGGCTCGAAATCTTCGTCCGCGTTCGAGTCTGACCATTCCGACTTTGAAGACTCCGAGTACCTTCGAGAACGTGAGGGTCCTGCGTCCATGGCTTCCAACCTCGCACTTGTTCACGACGAGGACGGTCCTAAGTTACGTTGGGGATGGGGAGATGATGGGTATATGCATGGTTGTACGTCGCGTCAATTGCGGGGTCGCGTGGGGGGCGCCTGGCATAAACTCGGTCACGTGTACTTCAAAGGCTTCAAGTTTCAGCGCTTCAGCTTCAAGTTTGACGGGCGCCCGCCGCCATGTCCTCTAGCTCGAGCCCAGCTAGCTTGCCATCGAAAATCGAATATTGAATACTGAACATTCAACGATAAAAACACAAAAGTGCCAGTACGAGCCAATATATCCGCGAAATGTCTATTTA
>MU274917.1:182673-257650 GCA_022160335.1 Irpex rosettiformis | reverse complement strand
CCCGTTGCGCTGGAAAGATGTCATCGAGATTTTTGTCGTTCCACCCCTTTCATGGCTGTCAGATATCGGAATATCACGCAGAACGCTACTTCGTACGTACCTTCTTCCGCAATTCCGATAAGGCTCTCAACTCTGAGACCTCTAGCTTCTCTAGCAAAGCCAGAATCAGGCTGTTCCCCGACCTTTGCTGGAGACTGTCGTCTTTGGCAACAGCGGCGGGAATCGTCGGGTCTTCAGAGGTCATCGTACTCGGGCTTCAGTCGTATGACACTATCGTCACCCGCCCTTTACACCTTCATTAACTTTTCTCGCACGATGCCTCTCAATGGGACTCGCCTTTCTCTTTAGGGTTAGGGGGCCTGAAACTCGGCCACAGAGCCATCAAACTCTCAAAAGTCAATACATACCTATCAAATCACTGGAACGTGGACACTGCAAAATACAAGGACACGGTTGTCCGACTTACGGAAGGCAAACCATGTCTATAACCCACGCGGTACTAGATGCACGAGGGTGTAGATGAGGATATCGTTATACATGGCTAGGAGCCACTACTCGCGTAAGCCATCCATATCATTCCAAAGTTGCATTCTCTCAAAGCTTGCTATTCGCAGCCTTTCCGCAGCATTTCACGGACATCAATCTAGTCATTGTGTCGTTGGAGGGAAACAACTACGTTCAAGCAAACAAATGAGACGAATGAAGGCAAACTCCCTAACCGCATCCCGGTAACCTCCCAATGAGGCCCAAGGAAACCTACCGAAACAACGGCGGGCGCTACTAAACTTTGGCATTGACCATTTGCTCCATGCGCAGTCCGGCCGGACTATGCCGTACACAATTATCTGGAACTCTCCCAATTTTCGGTTGTGGTCTACTACCACGGCATCGGTTTCAGACCGTACTGGGGATCAAGCAGTACTTCAAGTTGAAGAGATAGGTCACGGTGTACATTATGCTTGTTCATCATCTACTATTTCACAACGTGTAAGTGGTTGGGAGTGGGTTTGAAACTGCGTCACCTGCTGTAACCTATACGAGCGTAGTCGTTTAGTAAGTGAATATACAATCCTTAAAGAACTAGAAACTTACAGCAATCATTGTCAGGTAGCCTTCAGCATTTTTCGCAGACTGTTTGCTTGGATAATCCAAGGGTCCTTTCCGAGCTCCGCCAACCGCTCCAAATATTCATCGGCCAATTCTTCATACGACACAATAAAATTGAAATCGTCCTTTGCAAGCCATCTTCCCTTCCCCTCTTCCCCTCCGAAGGAGATCTCATGCCATAGATCCTCGTATTTCTGGATGAACTCTGCTTTTAAGGACCCCTTCCGACCGTGGCCTACTCCTTTGGCTATAGCGTAGAAAGTACCGCGTTTGGTGTGGGCTTTACGTGGTTTGTACGTGCGCAATTCGCTCGAGAGAATGTCAAGGAGGTAAAGATCTTGTGCTGTTGCTGTCCACTCGACATGGCTGAGCTTTATAACGATAGTGCCACCATCCTTGATGGACCGTAGCGCAATAATCATCTGAGAAACCCATAGCCGATGGTTGTCCCATGGCTCGGGTTGAGCGAGTACTGGTGAGAGATATAGGTCGTGCAGATAGTGACTATCGAGGATAACAAGATCGAAATCCTTGTAGGTGTCGGGGAGTGGTTGGAGCTCCTTTCCTCGCAGTTCATGCATGGAAGGATGCAACTTGTAATAGGTTAAATCAGCCCAGTTCAGTTTCATCCGTGAACGGAGCCGGGGTTCTAGAGAGTATTCATGCCCTCCTTGTTGAACAGGTAGAGATATGCCCACTCCCTTCGCATCGGGGTTCGAGGACAAGATATAGGACGTGAATCCACCTGGACAGCATCTATGTTACCATTGTTGGTTAGTGATTTTTGACCTATTTCTTCCTATCACTAACCCTAGGTCTAGAAACTTGTAGTCTCCCGAAATAGGTGCAAAAGACGCGAAGTCATTCATCTCTCCAAATGCATCCTTCATCATTTTGAACCAAGCTATTTTTGCTCTGCGATTTGGAGCAACTGCCAATGCACGTTGCGCAGAGAACGCCTGATCGAATTTCTTGTCGCTCCATCCCTTTCGCGACTATCAGCTTAGAATACAGTGTAGGACTCCATATCGTACGTACCTGTTTGCGCAATTCTAGTAGGTTTCTTAACTCTGGAACCTCTAGCTTCTCCAGCAAGTTCGGGACCAGGCTGTTTCCTGATCTCGGATGGGGATTGTTGTCGTCAATCGCTAGCGTGGAACAAATCGCGTCTTCTGAGGTCATTATACTTGGGGTTTCATCACATAGTACCGTCCGCGGCCCTGCTTTATATCCTACTCATTTTTTTTTTCACACGAACAGGGGCTTACCTGTCACTTCAGGTTTATGAAGACCCAGACCAAGGCCACACAGTCATCAAACTCAATCACGGGCTTACTAGAATGGCAGATACGTGCCTTGCTACTGGAATGGGATACGAAACGCATCGCATTTCTACAAAGCCTACTATATATGTCCAACTGAACGCTGAACGTTCGAGGCTGAAGGTGAGTGCAAAGTCATTCGCGATAAAAGCTTACACGTATGCAGCCCGAAGCGTCCAATAGTGTATGCATTCTCTATACAAAGCAAGATAACAATACATTTAGAAGAGGGGAAAGCTATATCTCTGATAGTCCAAGCTGCGCAACTCAGCCGCTGGTTGTCTCGTGGAGGTAATTTCAAGGTCTTGTGAGCCCCCTTCAAGAAACACGCGTAGAGCTCCTGGCTTACCATGGGTATTGAACCTTATCTCAGCGGTGAACTTCCCGAACGATCAGATCCGTCAAAGGATCTTTCAGGTTAAGCTTGTTAGCTTACGAGAATTCCACGTACTCTGGCGAAGTAAGTGTAAGGCTTTGTAAGTTCTATTGCAGGGGGAATATACGCACACAGCGAGAACTCTATGCCTTAGCGGAACATTGGGAGATCTGTATACGAAACAGTCACTCGTAGAGTATTCTGATTACTTACAACAAAATCGAGTAAATATTCCGTCCTCTACTGGTCGGTGGGAGGGGCTAGACACTTCCACTTAATCCGAATGGCATATAAAGCACCACGTTCGTTGATATTCACGTCGTATAACGAATAATCCAGTCATTACATATAGATAATAAATAAAAATGATCACAGCAGCTTGCTTGAGGCCGCTGGTGCGATCCGACTACGGATAAGTTTGATAATATACAGAGGGAACGCGCTGATTGCGACCATTACTGCTACCTTCCAAGCGAAGCGAACGGAAAGCACAAAGGTGAGGTCTAGCAAGAAGGATTAGTGGGTGCTTGTGGAGACGTTGATAATACACATACCAAAGTACTCGGGCAAGAATGCCAAGCTGAGGGCGTAAAGGAAGAACGTAACGACTTCTGAGATGACCATGTAGACATGCCTGTGAAAACACTAAGTTCCGAAATTCTAAATTCTCAACATTTTAACTCACCATGTAGTGATCTCGAGGGCCACCATGATAAGCTCGTTTAGGACTAGTGCGGTGAAGGAGATGGATACAATGTTGAGAAACTCGTTCTCGAAGAGCACCAAAGACATGATCATTATAGCGGACCCTATATGTGAATTAGTAATGTTCGCTCCGCAAACACAAAGCGGACATACCCTGATATACACTTATCATTAACCACATGAAGAATGTCTTGTAGGATAGAACGCGACCCTAACACAAGACAGCGTAAATAATCAGCTCACATGGATCTCATAACAACTCACCTTAACGAGCTCTTTGTAGAGTTCAGGATACAGGAGTGCCAAATCCTCGTTGACATCTCTATCCAGGACAAGCGAGAAAACTGGAGCCATGGTATATACTGTTGCATATCCAGCCATAAGCCATCCTTGGTACAGCGCGATGGGCGCAAAATAGAAGATAGACGAGAATACAGCCTGCATGACTGAGATGATAAGACCACGATGTATGACGAATTGGGCGAGTTTCGCGGAGCGACGGTAGGAATTGCGACCGTGCCAAAGGAGGAGTTTCGTAAGATGGCTGAATTGGGTAACCGAAAAGTCGGCTGCTAACGAAGCTTGCTTTCCTTCCTTGCCTACAATACCGACACCTGTAATGGTTTAGTCAATCATAACTTGACGGAGACAAACCATGGTACTTACCGACGTCTGCAGCTTGGATCATACTCACGTCATTCCCACCATCGCCAATACAGCACACTCGTTTTTTCGTGTGGGATCTGATCAACCGTGCGACATCGGCTTTCTGGGTAGGTGAGCATCGGCAGGCCACCACTGCAGATAGTTTGGTGGCGATCTCGATGAACTCATTCTTGAACAGGTTGAGGCAGAGCTACAAAAGACAGTGAGAAAACTTGGCAGTTCTAATATGCAAAGTCACTAACCTGTAACGATTCTCCATCGATGACAAGACAGCAATCTAGCTTGTTCTGTAGGAAATCCAGCTGATTCCTAACCTCATCTCCGGTTTGAACTGAATGCACGTGAGTTGTACGATAACATGCGTTAGAAACCATGCTACTCACGTTTGGCAACTTGGTGGATATACTGATTCCGCGCAACAAGCTTCGTAGATATAGCGATACAAGTGGCCGTCTCGATCTTGTCTCCAGTAAGCATCCAAATCTTGATCCCGGCATTACGCAATAGCTCCAATGTAGACTTAACATCGTCTTGCAACTTATCTTCAACACCGGTAAGTCCAAGAAGTTCGAGATCACGTTCCAAATACTCTGCTATAACGGCTGCCATAGCTTCGTTCCGCCCATCAAGCCGGATACTGGCCAAATGATGCTGTTCCTTGAATTCCAAATAAGATTGTTCGCTGAGCTTTCTTCGAGCCATGACGAGCGTACGCAGACCTTCTCGAGCCATGTTCGCGGTTTCCTCTTCCAGCCAGTCATTTCTCTGAACAATCCTCGCCATCACCACGTCCGCTCCCTTCTGCAGGAAAGTGATCTCTCCAGATTGCGTATCACGAACGACGATACCCATGCGCTTTGACTCGGAAGTGAAGGGAAATAGCTCGAGGACCTCGAAATTCAACTTGGACCCTGTAGGTGTTTGTAGTTCGATACGGGTGCGGTCACGGAAGGTGAGTGTTAATCCAACTGATTCAGTCCACTTTACAATGGCGACCTCATCAGGAGATGATGCTTGATACGTGACAGACCCATCATCGTTCGTCACCGGTGTCACCTGATGAAAGAGCGTTAGTACTTGAGTAAGCTAGTGAAGATGCAGCTGCGTACATTATGACATAGGGCCAGGCTCATCACTACATCGTGCACTCGAGAGGACATATCTCGTCGCCCTCGCGTAGCAAGTTGGATACCAGTCGCAAGAGAGTGTTTTCTGCCATGTCCCGGATCCGATGCACCAAACGACAACGCCAGTTGGTGGGCAACTTCGTCCATAGACTCAAAGCCGTAAGAGACGGTGCCCATGTGCAGCTTCTTCATCTCCATCTCTAGAAACCCATTAGAATTTGCTTAGCGAATGAATCAGTGAGCTCACCATTCTGAGTGAGAGTCCCGGTCTTATCACTAAGTAGATACTCTATACGGCCAAGTTCTTCTGGAAGAGTACTCGTGCGTACTATAGTGTCAGGGATCTCCGGATCGCTCATAATCTGTTGTGCATACACCGTCTTGCCCATGTCCAAATTGACGCGGAGACTATGGAGGTTTCAGCAGTTATGAGAATGAATTGCCGGGATTTGGCTCACCTGATGGGTATAATGGACGAAAAGAGGATTAAGAACCGGAAGATGTAGATATACCATAAACCTCGGAAACCGTTCAATGCTACCAACACTAAGGACAGCGCGAACGTTACGGCACACAAGATCTACAATTATGTAGGTGAGCGCACAATCATTGATGAAGACGCTATGAGAAACATACCTTAGCAAGTCGGTTAATCTCAATGTCCAGTAATCCGACTTTAGTCTCCGGATGACTCGTATTCATGACAGCACGGGTTTCCGCACCAGTGTAGACAACAAAGCCTACTGCGGAGCCCGCAGCCAAGACAGTATTTGACCAGAGAACGTTCTCAGCGGTCAAAGGTTCAATGGTTGGGACTGGGACCATTGGGACTTCATTGCGCGACGAACTAGGGGGCGTATTGATTGTGAACGTGCCAATGAAAGTATGTATATCCTTGATTGGAGCGTCCGCATAGATCTCTGCGTCCAGCAGCAGCAAGTCCGAGTCACCATTGAGTTTCTGACAGACTGGGACTGCAATCCTCAATTTCCAGTCTGTTTCTCCGTCCAATTGGTCCGTGCGTATGAAACATGTCCCCGAGCTATCTGACGTTCGTAACAGGACTAGATCTGCAGGTACTCTCTGATTCTTTTCTAGAAGAATGAGATCACCAACGGCAAGCTGAGAGGAAGGCACCGAGCGCGTATGTGGACCTCCTTCCACAGAAGACTCGTATGATGCTGGGTCAAGGACAAGATACCGCTGTGAGTTTGCTTCACGGTCGCGGAGGTTGCGCTTGTAGTCGTCATATGCCTCTTTGCCAATTGTAACGCACAGAACGAAAGCCAAAGGCGCGATATACGTCGCGATTAATCCAATCTTGAGGGCAGGAACGAATTGCGAGAGAGCTACCAGCAGAAAGTAGAGGTTGAAGAAGAACTTGAACTGCTCGTAGAAGACGATGGGAAGAAAAGTGAATGCGTTATACTTCTGATTTCGCACAATGTTCGGCGGGAACCTCTTCTGTAGCTTTTCTGTGCGAAGCAAGATTAGAGGTATGCCGCTACGCGATATTTAATGGCCGCAAAGTAAGACGAACTTCCGAACGCACCTGAAGGTCGGAAAGGGACCGTTCGAGATTTGTCTCCGGAGTGCTTACTCCTACGTGTGGACGACGATGCCTATAATTTATTCATTACGACCCTATGTTACAGTTATAATATGGACAGTACAAGACACACTTACTCGAGACGAAGTCTCCACGCGTATCTCCTCTCCATGGTCATGGCTTTGCTCTCCTAATAGAGTCTCCTCCTCATCCGCGTCACCCTCATAAATGTCTACACGCCTAGGCTTCCGGGTGGAGAGTGAGCTTGTTACTGCTGCAACGACAGTTGAAGGCATCCTGTCGTTGGTCCGGCTTGCAACAGCCGCGTCTTCGTCCTCCGGGAGTGCTGTGTATCCTTCTCTGGCTTTCCTGGCCCGACCAAATTGATGCAAGGGTATTTCAGACATACACAGCGTAGAAATGAGACCAGCTCAGAGCCAGGAGCTCGATGGCAGTCGAGCAGCGCAGTCGCAGTCGTAAAGAAAGAATATGATTTTGTGTTTAATATTACACTTGCTATGTTGGGTTTATCTTAAGAATTACATAATACTTTAGACCTTTGGACCTCACGACGACTGGTAAAACGCTCCCGAACCCCGCTTGTTCTTGTTCACAACGTCTACATTCTCTTCGGCCTGCAAGATGGCGGCCATCCGTTCATTTCTCATCCTTCTATGCTCTATAACAGCAGCACATGCGGTCACAGTCTACAACCAGGTGCCTCTTCGCGCGCATCCAACCTCAACTAGCGTGACCGATACCTCTGCGCCTTCAGCTTCTTCAGCATACACTGGGCTTGCTGCATATGACACCACAAGACTCAACCCTCCAGCAGCTCCTAGCCCACTCCCAGCAAATCAGTTCGGGGTCTTCCTTATGCCAACGTCAGACATGGTCCAGGGCATCGGTATCCAGACGAAGAGTTCATTCGCAGGCCTTTCGATTGAAATGTCCGTCACGAACCAGGTTTGTGAGTACTCTGCTTCTTCTTGCTGTGTATATGTCTCTGTATCGCCGACCAACCGAAAGTCGGCCTCGCCAGCTCGGCGTATCCTACGGCTTCGCTCCTCGCACTGGGCATGAACTCTTGGCATCAAGTTGTCCGACACTGTTAGCGCTCACACTGTCGAAGCAATGCCTTTCCCTGCTCAGTCTTCAGAGCACTGTAATCTATATTTTGCGTAGTATGCTGACTGTAACTGTTGACCTTTACAGTGGGGAAGGACAGGTAAGTACGCAAAAGATAACAGGCACTCGCATTCTGACGCGACTTACCGTAGCGGTCATATAAACGTGCCCTTCCTGAACTTCATGGCTTTGCTTGCAGAACGCGCCGGGGAAGTCGTCATCCGAGTAGGTGGTAACACACAAGATTATGCCACCCTAGTAGACAAGACTCCAAACGGCGGGATACTAGGAAAGGTGCAGGAGGATACGGCGAACCCGGTTTGTAATTGGCTACCACCCCCAGCACTTTGTTACTGATATTCCCAAAGACGAACACCCCAACGCTTGTCTACACCGAAGATTTGTTGTACTTGATGGGAAACATCTCGTCCTTTTTGCCTATCGATTGGTTCCTGGGTAAAACAACTCTACATCCAGCCATTTCCCATCTAATGTTAGTCCTGCAGGTGTACCGTTCAATGATACGCAGAATATGCATATGGATATTGTCGAGCGTGGTGAACGTATACTTGGAGAGCGTGTTCTGGGTTTCCAAGTCGGGAACGAACCGGACCTTTACGCTAGGTATGTGAATCATTTGATGCGTCGCCTACAACCCAATTGAATGTTTCCTCAGGCATCAGCATCGTCCCGAGGATTACGGCCCTCAGTCGTATTTCCAGGAATTTGGGCAATGGCGAGATGCTTGGAATAATAATGCGAACGTGCAGAACAAGTCCAACTTGATCGGGCCTAGTTTGGCTTTGGCTACTTGGACGATGCAGCAGGTTTGGGATACTGGATTCTTGGACACATACCAGAATTCACTGAGCGCTATTAGTATCGAGAGGTTAGTATGGCATGTTAAGGATGGGTTTCTATGGTATGTACTAACCCACAATTGCAGATATCCTGCAGACAATTGCGCTGCTCACTACGCGGGTGTCGGTACTCCAGTCAATCCTCAAGATGTTATCGGCAACTATCTAACGCATCAGAGCGGTGTCAACATCGTTAGGGACATCTTGAACTCGACTTTGTTGGCCCAGCAGTACAAGAAGCCGTTCATCATGTTTGAGACGAATACAGCTTCATGTGGTGGATTCCCGGGTATCAGTAATTCATTCACAGCATCCTTGTGGGGCTTGGATTACGGCTTGCAGATGGTTTACAGCAACTTTAGCCACGCGTTGTTCCACGTTGGTGGACAGAATGTTTACTATAATGTGAGTACCTGTCGCAAGATAAATATGCACCCGGTACTGATACTTGAAACGTACGCAGCCCTTTACTGGTGAGATTACATAGCTGACTTCGCGGATAATACAAGTTTGCTTACCTTGATGCAGCTGCTCCCACAAACGAGAGTTATTTCCACCAGTGGACCGTCGGCTCCCTGTTCTATTCACTCATGGTTATGCCAGAGGTCCTCGGCAAAAGCAACACCGCCCAAGTCGTCGATCTCTTCGCCAACGGCGCCAACGACTACACACCAGGCTACGCCATTTACGAGAATGGCAAGATCGCTCGTGTGGCGTTGTTCAACTACATGACCGTTTCAGCCGGTGGAATTGCATATGACGCTACCATACAGATCGGTGGAGGTCAATCTGGCATTCCGAGCACCACCCCGCAATCTGTGAAGGTCAAGTGAGTGGCTTATCAATGTAGGCATCACAGAGCACCGACTCAAATAACTTCCAGGTATCTCCTAGCTGATTCAGTTACGGAATTGACGAACATCACTTGGGCCGGCCAGGTGAGAGATTTCACACGTTACTTCTGTCCCTCTCCCTCTAACGGATAGTATAACAGACTTTTGGCGGCCAATTTGAGACCGACGGACGTCTGCTCGGTGACGAACAGATCCAAACTGTCCAATGCGATACCACCGCACAAACATGCACGATCCATGTTCCTGCTCCCGGCTTTGCGCTAGTGATGATGTCCGATGAGGCCGCCGCCAATTCGGAGGCGACGACCACTCAAACCTTTTCCACCACTGCTGTGACCAAGACAGCAAACACTGCCGTAGCCGATGCATCGATGATTGCAGGCTCTAACGGCCACTCCGGGAAGGATAGGTCTTCGTTGGGAAGTACTAGCAAGGGTAGCAGTGGCGCAGGTAAAGCTGCTGGTGTTGTGCCGGGCATGACTATCCTCTTTACAGCTCTGTTTGGTGCCTTCTTCTTTATGAGAGCTATGTCCTCGTAGATAATTAGGACGTACCCTGTACATGGACACAACGGATCCTCGCTTTGTGTATATGCGACGCACATTTTGTTTCTGAACTCTTCGTTTTAGTCATTTTATACCTTACATGATGTATTGCATTACTTACCAACTATCTGAACATTGCTCTATCCCGTATTACCTGGCAAGTAATAGCGTCAACACCAACCAATATAGTGGAGAATATATGTTGTCTTCGACGCTCGCGACATATTGATAATCAGTCGACCATCTCTTGCAACTCTGTGAAACCCGTCGAATAGCAATCAGTAAAACACAGGGCAACAGATGAAGCGGGTATTCGAAATGGTGAAAGTGCTGTTCAATATGTATGAATATCCTCGATATTGTCCAACCTCCCCCTCCTCCCTGAAGACCTCACCCTCGGCCTACCCTCAATGACTCAATCCCAAAGTGAGCAATAAACTGGCTGCTCCAGTCACTATCAAGACAGCCGCAGTCGGCACCGCTGGCATCATGCTCGATGCACCGCTACTTCCTTTACTCGTACTACTAAGTTTCTGTCGATCGGCACCCGTGTTCCCGTTCGACGTCGCTAGAGCCGTCGCGTCGATTGTCGCGGAGTGGCCCACCTTTGTGACAGCTGTAGTAGAGAATGTCTGAGTAGATGACGGTGAGACGTCTTGGAGTGCGGAAGACGTGAGGAAGACGAGTGCAACGGCTGGGGCGGGGACTTGGATCGCACATGTGCCGGCACCTTGATCGCATTGTACGGTGGAAATCGTTTCGTTACCACGCAAGCGGCCATCTGGAAAAGATACGAGTGTAAGAATGGCCATGCTAAATTGACGGATTATGTGAACGAAAACATACCTGATTCGAACTTGCTGCCAAAGGTCTGTAAACTACTATCAGTATTTCAGTGGGAAGAAGGGATGTTATTTGCAGCTTACCTGACCCGCCCACGTTATATTATCCTTCTCTGATACAGAAGGAGCCAGAAGGTACCTACAAGGAAGAATTTATATCAATTCTGGGATACGTATATGTCTCAAGAATATCCACTTACTTGACAGAAACCGATCCAGGCACATTCCCACCAGCAAAGGAGAGCGTGGCCGTGTAGGTGCTTGCACCCGACGCGTCGGTAACGAAATTGACCAGGAGAACCCTAGCGAGGTTACCGTTTTCGTAGATTGCGTATCCGGGTGTGTAGATGTTGTTCCCGTTGGCTCCGAGGTCAAAGACCTGAGCGGTTCCAGTGGGGCCAAGGGCTTCAGCGATGACAATAGTAGAGTAGAAGATGGGTCCGATAGTCCACTGCTTGCTCGTGCTAATGTTCGTTGGTGGCGCTATATAAGGCTCGTTCAGGAAGACATCATGGGCTAGGTGACGTGTATATCTCACGAGTGAATGGCTAAAATCATGTATATTTAGTATACCAGACATGATGAATGGCAATGCAACTCACGTTGTATGTATCCGAGACACCTCCAACGTGCACCAATGCCTGCGAAAAGTTGTTGAACGCCATGACCATTCCATAGTCGACACCCCATAATGCGGCACCGAACGAATCGGATACCCCTGGGAAACCACCGCAAGACGCGGTGTTTGTTTCGAACATGATAAACGGCTTTCCAGCCTGTAAAGCGATGCTGGAGGTATCAAGATAGGCGGAGACAATACTGTTGCCGGCGTTATGACTCAAGTAATTTGGGAAGACATCCTGAGGGACAACAGGAGCGGCACTAGTAGATCCAGGGAACGCAGCGGCACAGTTGTTATCGGGATAACTAGGCAACGGCAAAGAATCGTCAGAATCGTGTACAAGATCACTAAAGATGCTCGACTTACTGTTCAACGGCTAGGAAGCCGAGAGAACCCGTATAGGCCGGGATGAAACCAGTATCAAACACGCTCTCAGGCGTCCAGGCACCACTGACACTTGGTGCAATGAGGTTATTGCGTACGGGGATGTTAACATCATTGGCGATTGCTTGAATAACAGCTCCAAACTCTTCGAAATAGTTTGTCTGGTTCCAGCCCTGCGGGCGGTGACCATGGCTGACGTAGGCGTTAGAAGAGCAGGGCAAGTCAGCAAGGATGCTCTCACTTGACATAAAGGTCCGGTTCATTGCCGAGTTGGAAACCAAGCAGATTGTCTCCAAGGATTGCCTCACCAGCCTCTGCTATGCCCAATCGCAAATTCGAAGTATCATTGAAGGGAATACCTACACGTATGATGTAATAGGTTAGGAATATTCAGGTACCTTGTGATTGAGAAAGGCTCACCTAGATACCACTTGACACCCACGAGAGCGGACACGTTGTTAAGCATGTAGATAATTTCCGAGGTAAAGACCAAATTCGGTGTTGCCGTCTAGAATTCCGTCAGTATCACGGCGACAGAGCACGAGATGCCTGGCATACAGGATTTGAAGTGTCCTCCTTATCCTTCTCAAGTGCTTTCCCATCGGCAATGCTACCGACGAGCGTGGCAAACTCTTGAGTGTTACCACCGACTCGGACTGGAACTGTGCCACCACGTTGTGCTAACAGCGCCATTAAGTTCAAGAAGGGGACTTGGAGGAACGTTCTGTGTGCACGATTAGAGACAAGTCCTTCATGACCGTACAGGGGGTGACATACGAGTTGATTCCAACTACAAAGCAGCTTTAGTACGACTCGTCAGGAAATTGTTGAGAAAACGTTCACTCACTGACTTGTGTAGCAACACTCATTTCGATCGAGAAACCGAGGAATGTCCCATTCTGCTTTATCGAGATTCCCGGAACATTTGCAGTGCTGCCTTGGAGGTTGAGTGTAAATTGATTGGGTGGTGCTGGGGAGGGTATTGCGGGGGCCTGCAGGACAATACTATTGAAAGCAGGCATGTCTGCAAGCCACTGGGGAATGCTAGAATTGGTTGCTGTCGCACCAGCGGCGGTGTCTGTCCCGACGGGTTGCTGTTGCATGCCATTATTGTTGTAAATTGTGACCGATGCATGCACCTGAGCTATGTGCACCAGCACACTAGCGATAGCAGCAACTGCCCACGACAAGGGCGTCATATATTGGGCGATATAAAGAGCGACTTGTCAAGGCGAGGAGGGTAGCCGGCAAGGGGGGAACGACAGTGAGAGTGAAGGAGAAAGGTAGGTGGGAACAGCGTCCGTTGGAAACAGGCATGGTGTCGACGGCCAGAACACATACCCACGCAATCCCGGAACATTGCTGCGCTGTTGCGATTCGCCGCTTGCCTTCACTCGCACCTAGGTATAATTATCTGCTATGGCTTCCAAAATTAGTACACTGCCATCACAACTGACGCTTGCACACACCTAAGATTGGCCGATTACAAGCTATAATTAGAATAATCAGAGTATGTGACCAGTAAATGTTTGAAATCCGCCAGATCGCGCATGTTCTCACCCTGCGCAGCACACTCGAGCACACAGAACCAGGCACCTGTGTTGCTCGAAACATAAGTAAACACAACAATGGGGGGAAAGTCCAGCCAAAGCCAGGCAACAAGCCACGAGACCTTCCCACTCTTCTATATACGAGCTCAGCCATTGGCGAGGCAAAAGTTGGGAGCGAATAAGGGAGCCTAGTTCGTACGTGCCGTCGGCTACGTTCCCAGTCCGCCAGGTCCGCTGTGCTGAATCATGGATAGGCAATTGACAAGGACTGTAGGTTCTTGAAAGAGATGGTCAAGGTAGCGGTACGCGGAGCGCTGACGGCGATGATGAAGCACGAGCAGCACTGCTAGTGTCTCAGTAATCTTGACCCTGCTTGTTGAAAAACATACTCGAGACTGATCATGAGACGTCATTAATTCATTCGTTGAATCAACATAAAATCGCTCCTAATGGCGGTATACAGGTCTGCTGACGTTCAGAATATTAGCAAACTATGAATTGATGGGCAAAGAAATGGATTACTGAGTCAGTGTCCAACATTATAGGTGACTAGAGTCGCATAATAACTGTATGTAATCTTGTCTCCTTATGAGAAAGCACAACGTCTTGCTTACACTGGCATCCGCTTTTGAACGAAGTTTGTGAGAGATACTACATACCACGAAGTGTGAATATTGTCGACTCTGGGCAGCCGTGCAATTTCTTCGATCCAAACGTTGAGCTGAGCCCATCGCCACAAAGGTATGTTCAACGTCTTCTAGCTTCGATGAAGTACCTAAGTGCCTAACGCAGTGCATTTCGTGATAGCTCAGAGTCTCTGGCATGCTTACTGCAAACACTCCAAAGCTCCTTGCGTCTAAAATAAGTTGTGAATACCGGAACCTTCACGCCTAGCGGCGATGGGCTGAAGATCACCACTGACCTTACTTGGAGCGCAGAAGATTGGAATTTCGCCAGCTGCCGTTAGACATCAGTCTAACTCCTTCGAAACTTTCGACCGCCAAGCAGAGTTACAGGCTTACAATCGATAAACAAGCACCCATAGTCGTAAGCACGATAGTGTCAATACTTTAGAGATACTGTAAAATGCGACCCCCATGTTTCCAATGGCGCATCACTGTAAGTGAGTAATGGTATATATCAAATCGCAGTTGCGGCTTACTATTGGTGCGGGCGTTGAGTCGCTTTCTGGCAATTATATGCGCTCAATACCCCCTTGCAGTGTGCGTAGCACATCCCAGCCCGTGAGGACCACTTCAGAAGTCCGACACTCTTCCTTTGAAACTCCAATCTCCGTCTCCTTCTATCCACTTCTTGACAGGCTCAATCTTTGGTCCACCGGTCTCGCCAGTCGTCGGGTTAACTTCACCTACAAACTCAGGCTTTACTGGAGCTCGGGCATCGGGGTGCATAGCCAAGTCTGCCTCAGCTAATGCACGATTGGAGGAGGCTTGCGAGAGAGGAGCTTGAGCTTTGCGCACAAGATCCTCAAATTCACGCTGGGCTTCACGAGGTAGGGGAGGAGGTGAGGGTCGGTTGAGGGGATTCCTTGAATTCGCAGAAGACATATTTCGTCTGGGAGATGACTGAGACACCGCCCTGTATGCGCTGGGCGCGCTCTGTCGCAGCGAACGACGGGTAGCATTATTGATGAGGCGAGCAACGGTCATGTCCTTCAAATAATTTTGAACTATCATCAGCTTAGACAACAACGCTCATCAAGCAGGCACTTACAATTGCTGCAAACTTTGAAGAACCGCCTGATTGTTTCAGTATGCGGACGACGTGGACGTCGAAAGCAAGCGTTGACAAAGGCTCATTTCCCTTTCCTGGACGCGCACGTGATACTTGCTGTGGGCGCATCAGCACCGAGTATGGAAACTCGTCGGTCATCGATCCCAATCATCCTCTCCGTCCTTGGAGTGTGCGCGCATACCCTCTTCTAGCTTCCAGCCTCGATTTCGACTTTCATTAGTGCGTATACCTTCGTTTCTCCAAGCTATGAAAGCAGTAACAGGCTGATTGATCATGGTTGCCATGTTCGGCTAGTTCCGATTACGGATTGTAAACAGTGGCCTCAAACAAGGTCTCTCCTTTCGTCGTCGACAACCGCGACGACCACCTTGACCACTCACACGTAGGGCTCAAGCCATAACGGAGGACTGCCGATCGTCAACGTCGATCAGCAAGCCTGATTCGTACATATACAACTAACGCACCCTCACAACCCCCCTTTGTATTCTGTTCTCAATCGACCTCTAACGACTCTTCACCATGGCCTATAATCAAGTCTCGGCAGCCTCGTTGACTCCTACCAGACCGGCTCCCGCCGCCCCTAATCGCGACATACAAAACGTACTCGCTTCCTCGGGATACACGTCTTTCCCAGTCGGACCCTCTTCCCCCGCTAGCTCATCTTACAGCTCGAGCTATACAGGAATTGGAGGCTCGCCGGACAGATCATCAGACAGTATGCTCGGTTCACAGGTTGTCCGTTCGGGCGTAGTGAGCATCAAGGAGGATGGCCTTGTTAGCTGGCTGTGGCGACCAAAGTGGCTCGTGTTGAAAGAGCAGACACTGTCAATACACAAGAGCGAGGTACGTGATCTGTGATATTTTCTCTCTTTCTATCTGCTATGTTTCCCGCGTTCTTGAAGGCAACCGGTGCCTAATCAAACTCGGTCATCAAGCTTCGCACGAAGATCGTGTCGCGGAGAAGGGCCATTGTCTGGGCCCTCGCTGTGCCTCGTGTTGCGGCATCATGGCGGCGCTATTTTTACTGCCACTCATCGTGTTATGTGGGCTGGATGTCGAGTTGGATGTTCAGGCCACTTCACTCCGTTGCTCGCTTGTTCTGAGCATTTATCTCTTTCCCCGGAAACGCGACATATGCATTGCTTAAACTAATGTTGGCTTCAGTCCTCATCACAGGCCCAGAATGTCGTTAACCTCGGAGATATCGCTAACATCGAACGCACCGACCTCAAGCCGTACTGTCTCCTACTCGAGACGAAAGACAAACGGATGTTCTTCTCGTTAAAGAATGACGAAGAATTATACGGCTGGCAGGATGATATCTACTCTCGCAGTCCCTTAATGGGCGTGAGCAACCCCACAAATTTTCAGCACAAAGTACATGTCGGTTTCGATCCTGTTTCCGGAGCATTCACGGTGAATACAGCATCTTCAAGGGTATATACGGCCTACTCAATCATCTAATAGGGTCTTCCAGACGCGTGGAGCAAGTTGTTGACCAAGTCTGCAATTACTCGTGAAGACTACGCGAAGGATCCACAGGCCGTGTTGGATGTGCTCGAATTCTACACTGATCACCAGAAGCGTGAGATGGAGGAGCTGGGATTCGCGGGAATGTCTCGCGGTACTTCCACGATCAGTGGCTCTACGCTTATTAACTCGCCTTATGGAAGTCAAACAACACTCTCCCCGTACTCGGATTCCACTAGCACACCTAGATTTGGTGCTGGTACCGGTCTTAGTGGGGCCAATGTCACTGGTAAGACGTCCCTGGATCGCCCATCTATCAAAAGGCAGGATACCGCACCTGCTGGGCTCAACGGGGACAACGGACAACCACTATCGTCGAGTGCTGCCCTCGCGCGTGCGGCTGAACTCGTCAACGGTTCGCACGCTCAATATGCCAATACTATCTCCTCAACTGGCCAGAACGGTCGTCCAGGTCTTCCACCACTTGGACCTGGTTCGCTTCAGCCATCACGACCTGCACCTCCAAGACCACTCCTTACCGCCAATAGACCTGCGCCTCCTGCTCCCAATGGCGTCAAGCCCCCGCTTCCCGACCACACACCTAGCTCTGCGGACTTGCGTGCCCGAGCAAAAGCACAAGGCCCGCCAACTGAGACGCAGACAGCCAAACCACCTGGTCTTGATGCACCATTACGCAAGGACTCGCTCAACACTGATAAGGCACTGCCCCAGGGACCGCGTCCTAACCTTGCCCCAGCCAAGTCTTCACCTGCCAACACACTGCCTGGTACTCAACCTGTCAATGGGCCTGGTGGTGCCCTCGCTGGCCCACCCCCTGTTAAGCCACTTCAGCCTAAGAAGCCTGTCCCTACGAACGCTCCTCCTGCACCACCTACAGTTCAAGTCACTGCTGACAAGGAGGACAATGGTGTCGCTGCGGCTGCTGCCGCGTTGGAGAAGCCGAAGGTGCATGAGAAGAGGATCAGTACTATGACTGAGGCTCAGATTATGGACAAGCTGAGGAGTGTCGTTAGCCAGGACGATCCGAAGCAGTTGTACAGCAAGATTCGGAAGGTCGGCCAAGGGTGAGTTATTTCTGAAGCTTCGTTGTTCAAGGTGCTGAATCACTGGCTGTTACGTAGTGCATCCGGTCATGTCTACGTCGCGAAGATCCTTGCGACCGGCAAGAAAGTCGCCATCAAAGAGATGGATCTGTCGAATCAGCCGAGAAAGGAACTCATCGTCAATGAAATCTTGGTGATGAAGGAGTCTCAGCATCCGAACATTGTTAACTTCCTCGAATCCTACCTCGTTCGCAACAACGAGCTCTGGGTAGTGATGGAGTACATGGAGGGAGGCGCTCTCACGGATATCATCGAGAACAACACTCTCGAGGAAGATCAAATTGCAAGCATCTGCTTAGAGGTATGTGTTGGAGGATGTTTACTGGCACAGCTGCTTACATTGGGTACGATAGACGTGCAAGGGCCTTGGTCACTTGCACAGCCAGTCTATCATTCATCGTGATATCAAGTCCGACAACGTCCTTCTCGATGCCCAAGGGCATGTTAAGATTAGTATGTGCTCGTTTGTCCGTGTCCCAGGTATGATCTGCTGACAGATCGATTCAGCCGATTTCGGTTTCTGTGCGAAGCTCACAGATCAGAAGTCGAAGCGAGCAACGATGGTTGGGACACCGTACTGGATGGCCCCGGAAGTCGTCAAGCAAAAGGAGTATGGCGCGAAAGTTGATATCTGGTCTCTTGGCATCATGGCCATCGAGATGATTGAGAACGAACCGCCTTACCTCGATGAAGAACCTTTGAAGGCCCTTTACCTCATTGCAACAAACGGAACCCCAACGTTGAAGAAGCCCGAGGCGTTGAGCAGGGAGCTCAAGAGCTTCTTGAGCGTGTGCTTGTGCGTAGATGTCAAGAGCCGTGCGACAGCCGCAGAGCTTCTCGAGGTACGTGTTTGTCTAGTTCAATCTGAATTCACTCATCCTCATTACTTGATTGCATTAGCACGACTTCCTCAAGAAGGCTTGTGCTTTGTCCGGGCTTGCACCACTCCTGCGTTTCAGGAACAAGCAAGCCCCATAATGTCGTTCATGTCAGAGTACGATCCCTTACTGCCCCCATCTGACTCTCTCCTATAGTTACCCTTGGTACATCCTTTTGTTCTTGTTCATTTTTGCCGACTGTCACGCTGTCTGTTCCAGCATCGCTATCATTTTTCTTCACCTTCCCCCTTTACCCGCAGCGTTGTCCATCTCAGTCTTCTCCCCCTTACGTAGTATCATGCCAGTGTCCCTATAGGGTTCCAATTGGAAGATTTAATGTACTTGATATGATTTTTTGCTAGAAAACGATGCATAACTCGGGTTCCTTCTTCTGGAGTACTCTACATAGGTGGTATGTATAAGCATGCGAGAACGTCTAGTGGAGCATAAGAGGTCGAGGAAGAACATAAGTACAACACCAAGGACGACGCGTATGATATCTGGAATTTCGTAAGTACAGTAAGTACGATGTGACATAGTACGCAGAACCACGCTGCATTGGCAATTCGACATTTGAAAACAACTTGAAGAATCTCCATAAGGACGAGCTTGGGAAGTCAATCAGTATCCGTTCAAAGCAAACGTGCGATACAGGACGTTTGCCTCTTCAATCCAGGCGTTGCGCAAGGTGAAGTGCTTCATCTCGGCAGTATCAGCGTCGGAGGTGAGGTCGACGATGTTATGGTTAGCAAGCGATATGAAGAAGCGGCACAACTACAGGAAAGGAATTAGGTGATTCAACTATACGATGTCATTTCGAGCAATGTCACATACATTCTGTACGCCTTTGGCAAATCGGTCGTCGCTAATGCGCCCTGCACGTTCATCTTCCTCCGCTCTGTCGAGCCAGATGATGCTTTCATGGATAAACCAGCCAAGGACTTCATTCCTGACAATGTCTGCGATAGTAGTCTTGCCTCCAGTTGTCTGATCTCTGACGGCTGTAGTATCGCGCAAGAGTCGACCTAGTACATCGTACGTGGGCAGTGTAGGCGGCAAATGGCGCAGCACATCAAGGTAGGTGTCGATGACCGATTGTGAGAGTAGCGAAACCAGTATGGGATGCGCCAAAGTAGGGTTGTTGGCGATCAGTTGCGGTAAATCTTGGGAAGTCAGGATCGGTGTGGCCGTCAATTGAGGTATCAGTGGGCCGAGTACCTGGATCAGACAGATGTAAAGCGCGAGCTAAAATTGTAATATAAACGGGGCTTACACGCTGTTCAGACAAAGTTAAGACACGGTCGCGCGCGGCTAGGAGTAGTGCCATTCCTTGAGATAACTTTTCTATCTCCCTTTCGCGTTCGGCATCAAGAACAGATTCACCGTGTGTTGGCCCTTCATGTTGGGAATCGTCTGCGAAGCTAGAAGACTGTAAGATGCTGGAAATGTAAAGCAAGCTCGGCCGACGTACGGGTCAAATTTAGCCTGCCCAATATCTCCGCCTTCTTCCTTCAAAGTGAGTTTCGAAGCGCGTAGATTAGGTGGTACAGGTGATCGTGCGAGATTATTAGCACTAAACGGGCCGATCTATAGGTTGACTTTTAACATGAAGTTTCAACAAGACAACGAGGATATTCACGTCACCGCCATCTCCTTTGAGAATCTTCCATAAAACCCAGACCAACTGTTCATTCTGCGAGATACCGTCGTCGGGAACGATCTTAGTAGCGAGTTCTCTTTCCTTCGCGAATGCAACGGACAGAGCAGACTGGAACGGGTTCATGGATATTGGATGAGGTGCATATAGCGCATATATGATGTATGAAGCGAGAATGCGTTGTGAAAGCTGAGTGACATGGCACAGAAGTCAACCGAGGCGCGATGAACAAGTCGATTTGGCGCAACTCACCTCCGCAGTCGAGTCCAAGAGAGGTAAGAGCACATCAAGAGCCAGTTGGAATCGTGAAGTTGACGGAACCATCTGGTTATATGATTGTGCCGCCGTAGAACATGGTAAGTTGAGGCCTCTTGTTAGGAGATGGGCAATTGAAGACCGTAGGTGGTCAACGGCGTTGACTGGCTTCATTGCCATCGGTTGCTGGTAGTAAGTCGCAGTCTGCATGGCTGTTATAACATTAGTGACACAAGAAAGTAACCAAATCAGAGCATCGCGCGGTAGACCATGGAGGTATAGAGTGAGTTGAAGGGGACGGTGAGATCGGGTAAGGAGTAAGTTCCAAGCCAAGTATCGTCGGAGAATGCGTACCGAAGCTTTGTTACAAGAAGTTGTTACCAGGTAAATGATGATACTGATGGGGTTTAAAAAAGCGATCAACGATTTCTTATCGGAACCTTATCAGGCTTGTTGATATTTACTTACCCCCTCCCTTGTCCTCTCGAAGAACGAACAACTCATGTTCAACATTGGCACCGGCACATTGAGCTCGAAAGGTCAAATAATTGGTCTCCTATAGTCTTATTACTAACAAAAAATGTGACTCTAGGGGCGAACAATGAGCACAGAACATATGCATGATCCAGACATATGGTTCTCAGACGGGAACATCGTTCTGAGGGCAGAACAAACGCTTTTCCGTGTATACAGGGGGATCCTATGTCGAGCATCTCCAATATTCAGAGACATGCTCCATATTGGTCACTCTCAGTCTTGCAATCCTGCAGATACCTACGAGGAATGCCCCTTGGTCGTCATGGCTGGCGATAGTGCCGTCGATATGCGCACATTTCTACGCACCTTGCACGACTCAAGGTAAGTATCTACCGATTTTTGTTTTCGCTGGAGAAACCATTCTTGTCCAGTGACTTACGAACTCCCCACAGCATTTTTCAAA
Source organism: Irpex rosettiformis (assembly GCA_022160335.1). Classification (NCBI taxonomy): domain Eukaryota; kingdom Fungi; phylum Basidiomycota; class Agaricomycetes; order Polyporales; family Irpicaceae; genus Irpex; species Irpex rosettiformis. The sequence goes on along the minus strand of MU274917.1, from coordinate 235,934 downwards.
TGAAACTGCCTTCGGTGGATGAGATACCTCAAATCGTATCAGTCCTCCGGCTCAGCACAAAATACGATGTATCATATTTGCGTCGGCCAGCCATCGAAGTACTTCAAGCGTGGTATCCGACAGCCCTCTCCAACTTTGAGGCACTGGGCTCTAACACGTCTCTGGGTCTTTCCCATCACATAATGGTCGCAAATGTCGCCAGACAGGCCTTTGCATCGGTCCTACTGCCATCCGCTCTGCTCTTGTGTGCCACAAAAGCCCGTGACTCGTATGAATTGTACGATGGCATATCACGTACGGACGGGCTACACGTGGAATTACTGCCTGAAAATAAACGTTCTATTTTCATTGGGCGACCTCAACTCGAATACGCTGGTCGCACGCGTACATTTTCCTTCTTCTACTCTGCCGATCCAAGAGGCCCAGGATGTGCTAACCGCGGCCACGGCAATCGAAAATGCGCAGATTGGTGCAAGGATATTTCTTGGGAGTCTGTCTTGCAAAAAGATCACTTGTTAGACCCCTTCTTTCCATTCTTCGAGGTGGCGCGATCATTCGTCGTATCATCCTGCTGCCGGGTGTGTAGCTCTAGCTGGGAGGCCCAAAATCGGGCAGGAGTTGAAATGCTGTGGAAAGAACTACCTTCAATATTTGACTTGCAGCCATGGAGTGTACTGCAATCAACTACCGACAATCTTACTGTTGATCCCTCTCCTCTTACCCATTAAACCGGCTTTAATCCTGTGAGTCTTATTTCCGTCAACTGGATGTTAATGCGTGCGCAATAGTAGGTTTAGTGTACGGTGTTGCTTGTCAAATTCTTGCTGTTCTAACATTCCCTTGAGCATTCATGTTGGTATGTTGTACAAAAGCTGCTTGCTTGTTCGTGCCGTGGATTTGTACACTGTGGAGAATCACGCATCATGTATGATAACTGTTCTTAGCTACTTATGTAAGTTTTTCAGGCTTGTATCATCTTTTTTCACTGTATATTTATGTAATGGCTCAGTAGTAGTCGCTAATTTTGCTTTCGTCCGACAACAACAGGCTGGATGCGTGCAGCCACCGGTCATGACTGAAGTACTAATCACCTGGAACGGTATAGAAAGACTTCATCAGAGCACCGGCCGAATAAGGTATAGCTCAGCGAGTGAATAAATAGCCGGGTAACTCACTTGCATGATATTTCTAAGGATCCTTGGCCACCACCACCACCACCACCACCACCACCACCACCACCGTGACCGAGTTTTCAGGCTCTGCCAATAGGTAATGTTCCCCACCCACAGTTATCTGATAAGATATTATTTGATCTAATCTATGTCGTGCACACTTACAGACTTCATGGGCTCAGACCTCATACATGACCAAGAGCTCTGGTTTACAGACGGAAGTATCGTCTTGCTGGCAGAGAAGACATTGTTCCGTGTATATGCTGGCATCCTATCCCGGGCATCGCCGATTTTTAGAGACATGTTTGCCATCGGACAAGTGCATAACGCGGAGGAAACGTACGAGGGATGTCCTTTGGTAGTCATGGCCGGAGACAACGCGAATGATATGCGCGCGTTCTTGGAAGCTTTGCATGACCCAAGGTAACCCGGTCTTCCCCGTATGACGAATGTGAATTGGTTCTGAATCTCTCTGTTGTTGATTCCTTGGCAGGTCCTTCCAGATGAACTCACCGAAACCGACAGATATACCTCACATTGTATCTGTCCTTCGGGTCAGCACGAAGTATGATGCAATTCATCTCCGTCGCCGTGCTATAGAGGCTCTACAAACATGGTATGGGGACAGTCTTTCCGCCTATCAACAAGGTCTAGAGGTTCTTCGTTCGTGGTCCAATACTTCACCTCCCGTGCCTAGCCCCATTATCTCGAGGAAGGACTTCTTCTACAATATACTGGTCGCCAACGTCGCTATAGAGGCATCTGCAACAGTTCCACTTCCCGCGGCACTACTTCTTTGTTGCGTATCCGCCCAAGACTTCCGAGTGCCGTACGACGGTGTCACCAATTCGGACGGTATCCTCTACGAACTAGTTCCCGAAGCGAAACGCTCCATCTTCATCGGACGGCCGGTGCTGGAAAACATAGCTCTCGTGCGTAAATCTATCCGCAACTTTAAAAGTACGCAGGATTGCAAGTCTCCAGGAATATGCGGGGACTTTTGTCGAATGGTGGCTTCGAAACACGAAACCCGAGGGAGCTTATTTCTGGACCCTTTCTTTCCTTTCTTTCGGCTGAATCGGAAGGTTATCAGTGGACAGAGCTGCGAGGCATGCAGATCCGGATGGGAGGCGAGTAACAAGAGGGAGACAGAGATTTTGTGGCGGGACTTACCCTTGATTTTTGACCTTCCCCCGTGGGACGTTCTACAATCAGCCAGCAACGAAGATTGCCATGAAGTGCCAACTGCGGGTCTTCCTGTTCCTGCTACAGCAGTCCTTGATCTGGTTATGTGAGCCCTGGAGCGAGTGCACATTATTTAGAGAATCATACAGATGTGAATTAACTTACTGGTCGTGACGAATCTAATATCTATTGCCTAATCTAGACACACCCTCCACGGCCGGCAACTGCCGCCTTGCCCAGATCTCGCATGAGTGTTAATTATCCTTGACTCTGACCCAACTCCCAGCTGCTTCCATTTATCGTCTAACTCGACTATTGAGGATCATAACTTGACATTAACGACGCTGCTTAATCTCTCTCTCATAATCTGGTGCTACAGTCTTGGACGGCGCATTTTACTAGCTGGGGTGGTACTCTCACCCTCGTATTAGTCGTAACTCATCTCTGAAGTCCCTCGGATCCTAACGGTCTCTAAGGATGACAGTACCAAAAGCAAGAAGGTCTCCGTTGAAGCCTTTACCATCTCGAGTACCGCAGGCGGCGCCACCTCCACCTGCTCCTTCGTCGGTGCCTTCAGTGCCTGCTTCCCCATCCAAGGCCAACGTGAACGGGAAGAAGAAAAGGAAGAAGAAGGGAAAGGGAAAGAGTACGGCGATTGATGATGAGGACGTTGACGAGGATATGCCAGAGCTGGAACCCATGCACACGATCTTGAACGGGCGCACCACTTCGCATACTGGCCTATCACCTGAGCTCGAGTCTGTGCATCTCTCGACAACTGCATCCCTGTCCGCTTCTGTTGCTGCTGCTGCACGGCTTAGTCCTGCAGAGGCAGCAGAGGCAGAACTACTCGCTACTGCGGACCACCTTGCCCGGAGCATGGAACTCGATTCGGCGGACGGAGACATGAACAACGAGTACTGGGCGTCGTTCCCTCACAACTTGCGGACGTTCGTACGCAACACGTATTCCCAGCTCAATGCTCCTGGCACGGAGCACGACAAGACGCAGGCGATGTATGCTATTGCACAACAGCTTCAATCGGGGGCCGGATTTGCACCAGGGGCGGGCGGACTAAGTCTTACCGCCAGTGCGACGTTCAAGGGTGTAACGCGAAGTGCGACAACACGATACCCTCCTGGATCCTTTCCTACGTCTATGCCATTCGACCCTGCTATCTTTACCGACCCTGCATTTACGAGGGCGATGGAACAGGCTGCTGCTGCTAATGGTCTTCACGTTCATCACCCTATCTCTGATCGTAACTCGGCCCAGTCCCCTGCGAACGTTGTGCTACTCGACGAGTATGGTAGTGAAGATCAAGACTACCCGGAAGAGGAGTACTTTAGCGAGGATGAGCTAGATGACATAGAGGACGAGGAGATGCATGCTACGGCCACGCAGTTCACATTGCGATACGAGGATAGTGCGACGCCTGACGAAGATGATGCTGATCTACCCACCGCTAACGGTCGCAAGAAGAACAAGAAGAAAAAGAAGAAGAAAGTAGGAGGGAATGGTAATGTAGGGAATAATCCAAATTATAATGGACAGACGCCGGCCGTGGTCCCGCCCGTTTTGGCGCCTGCGGTGACTCCCCCGAGCGCGCCGGTGCCAGTGGCCGCCGTACCGGCCTCAAATCTTCCTGTTTCTGCCTCTCATAACCGTATGCCTGCGCCGCGACCTCCGCCAGCTGCGAACCCGCCGCCATCGTCTCGTGCAGCGGGGAAACAGCCTATGAACTACAATGCACCTGCACCTGCCGCCAATCCCCCACCCCCAAGCCGCCGCGCAGCCTCCAAAGCACCCATCACGTCCCACGCATACCCGCATAACCATGCTCATCACCACCCATCGCCTCCATCCTCCATTTCTCCAGCACCTCATAAGCCCAGACCTCCAGCAAATGGTACAGCTCAAACGCCACCAGCGAAAAATAACAAGATTTGGAGTACCAGCACGACAGAAGAGAGGGAAAGGATTAAAGAGTTTTGGCTGCAGTTGGGAGAGGAAGAACGACGGAATCTCGTGAAAGTCGAGAAAGAGGCCGTTTTGAGGAAGATGAAGGAGCAGCAGAAACATAGTTGTATGTGTGCGGTCTGTGGGCGTAAGCGGTCTGTGCTCTCCCTTCTTCTCTTGCACATTTTTGCTTTCTCGCTGACATCATCATTGTTCTATGTCCCCGATCTTCAATCTGCTTGGTCGTCGCTGGCGTGCGCGCTCATATCTTGCAAATCACACGACCACTTCAAAATTCTCGCTGTGCATCAACACTTTTTTTGGGTTGAAATAGGAATGCAATTGAGGAAGAGCTCGAGGTACTGTACGATGCTTATTACGAGGAGCTAGAACAGTACGCGAACTACCAGCAGCGATACATTTTATCTGGCGGCACCCTTCCCCCTCCACAAGGCCCGGGTCCGTTTCCAGGGAGCGTAGAGCTCGACAAGAATGGTGCTGTCATCGGCCCTCATACCATCGCAAATCCACCACCCAGAGCTAAAAATGGCGTAGTGAATGGGAGGAAGGCTGTGAAGCAGGCAGAGAGCGAGTTTGATGAAGATGATGCAGATGAAGAAGAGTATGAGGAGGAGGAAGAGTATGAGGAAGAGGAGGAGGAGGAGGAGGAAGAGGAGGAAGAGGAGGAACCAGAGCCTGAGGAGGAAGAGGAAGCCAAGCAGACAGGGCGAAGATCTGGTACTGCACGGCGTCGGCAGGCTAACGGTAAGACTGGTAGTCGTGACGGGCTAGTGAATTTTGGCAATAACCTTGTCACAGGTGAGTGTTTCTTTAAAAGTGCAAAGGGAGTAATTGATAGTCGCTTGCTGTAGGGGCAGGCAATATACTAACAGTCGCCGATGACCTCCTCAAGAATGATGGGCAGAAGTTCTTGGAAATGATGGAACAGCTAGCTGAACGTCGGATGCAACGCGAAGAAGAGGCCGCTGCCGATGTGGAGGAGGACAGTGCAGAGGAGGAGGAGGAGGAAGGCGATGAAGAGGAGGAGGAGGAGGAGGAGGAGGAAGAAGAGGACGACGACGAGGAGGAAGAAGAGGTGAGCAATGGTGTGACCAGCCAAACGATTGAGCTCATCGGCTGCAGGTAATGACCGAGGAGCAGAAGATGGAAGAGGGCAAGCGAATGTTCGCCATATTTGCTGCGAGGATGTTCGAGCAACGGGTGTTGCAGGCGTATCGCGAGAAGGTCGCTCAGGAGCGTCAGCTCCAGCTTTTGCGAGAACTTGAGGATGAGGATAAGATCTCGAAGGAGCGAGAGGCCAAGAAACAGACTCAGAACCAAAAGAAGAAGGACAAGAAACGGCAAGTTGTATGATATTTTGTTAGCGCTGATGACCTAACAAATTCTATAGCCAGCAAAAACTTGCGAAGGAGGAGGAACGTGCCGCCAAAGCAGCCGAAAAGGCCGCCGAGGAGGCCGCGTTCAAAGCCAAGCAGGCCGCCCAAGAAGAGGAGAATCGCAAGCGTCGGGAAGAGGAGCGTGCGAGGAGAGAGGCACAGCGTAAGGCTCAGGAAGAGGAAAAGCAGCGCAAGGATGAAGAGAGACGCAAGCGGTTGGCAGAAGAGAAGGAGCGGGAGGCAGAACGTGAGCGGAAGCGCAAGGAGAAAGAAGAGAAGGTCAAGCAGGAGCGCAAGGAGAAGGAGGAACGAGAACGTAAAGCTCGTGAAGAACGTGAGGCGAAGGCGGCTGCTGAACGAGCGGCGCGCCGCGAACGGGAGCAGCAGGAGAAGGAGGAACGGGAAAGAAAGTTGGCAAAGGAGCGAGAGGAGAAGGAAAGGGCTGAGAAAGAGAGTGCAGAGAAAGAGAAGGCAGAGAAAGAGCGACTTGAGAAGGAGAGAGCTGAGAAAGAGAAACTTCTCGCACAGCAGCGTGCAGCGTCCAAAGCAGCGCGTCCTCCTACTTCGCCCCGTAATGCCACTGCTTCCGGCTCATCGTCTCGGACCGCCAGTAACTCTAGCTCTTCCAAGAAGAACGGCAAGTCTGCAGTCGCTCCGCCTCTTCCCCCAATCGTGCCGCCAGTCAGACAAGTGTCTCAACAACAGCGACCTTCTCTAGTGACTAACTCCCAGCCTCAACACATTCCTGCTATGATCACTCCACAGCTATCGTCTCATGTGCATACACCGATCACTCCCTTGTTCTCTTCAAATGGACTCGGCGCTCCTCCAGTATTGTCTCCACGAGTTCAGTATATGCCTTCTGGGCCGTTTGGCGGAAACTTTGTGCAAGGGCCTTCTATGCCTCAGGGACCGCCACCTCTGGCTCCATCCGCTGTTCCAAGAAGCTTCGGTCCTGGCCCTCCATTTGATCCCGGTTTTGGTCGTAACTTGGCGCCGCCTGCACCTATCGCCCCTCCGTCGAAGCCTGTTCAAAATCCGCTTGTTTCACCGACCCAACTAGCCCCAGGACCTCCAGGCAGAAGACCGTCTATGGCTGAACTTGGACCTATTGGAAGGCCGTCTATGCCAACTGTGCCTATTGCACCTATTGCACCAATAGCTCGGCCAGCTGGTGAACCTACAGGTTCTGGTTCTACATCACCAAGCCGTCGATCACCAAGCCCCAAAGGCGTGTTAGGATCTTCAGCTCTGGCCGCGGATGACGATGAAATTGTCTCTGGACCTTCACGTCGTCCTGTCGCACCTGGCGGACTCGGGTGGGGCCCAGCAACAGCCAGTCCTCGTAGCAATGGCCCAGACATCCGTGCAGCTTGGGGCGGCCATAACTATTCTCCCCGGCCACCGGTGTGGAATGCTCAGGGGCCGGGGTCCGAATGGCATCCATCTCCTCCGTTTTTCGGCAGCCCTTTTTCTAGTCATAACCCTTCACCACCGCCTCATAGCGGCTCTTGAGCGCACCTTTTGACTCTGCATCAGCATTCTCCATCGCTATATATCATCACTCGCATTCCTGTTGTTATATATGACCAGCACTTGCACTGACGATCAATATATTGAAATAGTAAAGACACTGTATGTGTTCCACCCGAGGGGTGTAAGTGACAGCAACGCTCTCAGTCCTCAATATTAGCCACCACCCCACCTGCTTTATCGTACGGTTTGTCGGGCTGAACGGTTTCTTGCATGTCACAGGTCTAGCGCTATCTTTTATTTTTCTAGCTTGCAGTATCGACGGGGTTTACGGTATAATTCTCACTATCTCTTCAGCTTCTCGACAACTTTACTGATAAGATGACGTCTTCTTTAGGCCGAAAATAACGTGCTGCTCTATCAAACGACCGCATGTTATCTTCAGTTCATTCTCAGCTAATGCATACCTGCCAAGTCGCTTTTGCGGCGGAACGTCGAATGCATCACGAGTGGTGTCCCGTGCGATGACAAACGAGGCTTCTGCGACTTCGAGACGGTGGCCATCACATGGGCGGGTCAGACAAAACAGATAGTGTTCACAGGATATATAGCTCGCTATGAGAACGACAGTCCAAAAGTGAGTGCAAGTCCCCACAAGATGTGGCCCGCCGTTTTCTACTCCTTTCTAGCGTTATTTCTCGCAGGAGGTGCATCGGGGCAAACATGGTGCGCGCTCTCCACACTAATTTGTGTATGATGTTTACACCGGTTGTGTCTTTTCAATTTTTTCATAGGTGTGGTAAAAATTACATGGCCTCGTCGCCTATTGTGCCCCCGGGAGGAGAGTTCCCGATTCCTGCTACATCCTCCGAACCCCTCGTGGCCTTTCGTTGTGCTCCTGCGATACGCCCGTACCTACCTGAGGATACCTCGACCCCCGCGGTGTTTATCGTGGACACTCCATTGACCCACTTGAAGGTGGACAACGCACAGGCTATCGACCTGCCAGGCCATGGCGCCCTAGGAGATCTTGCAGTAACAATTAGCGTGAATGGACGCATTGTGGCAAAAGAAAACGTACCGTTGAATTCGACAACGGCTGAAGTCTCGTTTTCCCTTCGTACTCTAACACCACAGACGAAGGCCTTCGATGTCTCATGCTCGGCTATATACACCGCGAACAAAGGCAAAACGCAGAAGTTCACAGCTTCTTCCTCGCTATCTTTCATGCCCGACCCGCCCAAGGGGCGGTCAGTGACCAAGATGGACCTGCGTACTGGTGCTTTACTGGCCAAGCCCGCTACTGGAGAAGATGGACCGTACGAAACTGTGTTTCCGATCGGCTTTTACACGGATTTCAGTAGCTATATTGCTGCGAACTTGTCCATTCTTAACGACTTGAAGGAGCAAGGGTTAGTGTTCTTCCGTTAACTCTTCTGCGGTGTGTGGAGACTTATCCTGTCATCCATATAGATTTACTGTGGTAAGTCGAAGAGGTAATTAAGTTGAGTGAACTTGACCTAAAATTTTGAAAGGTCCATCCAGTCCCGACCTTTGACAATTTGACCGCCTTGAACGCTGTGGTTGACCGTATGCAAGAACTCGGACTCTACTTGATGTACGATATGCGATGGTAAGTGCCAGTTCAATGTCTTATTCGAGAGCCGGTTTGATGGTGTGTCTAGGACCTACATGAACGCGACAAATGTCACTGAAGAAGTCAATCGTATTAAGAATCGTCCGAATTTGTTGTTATGGTACGTCACAAGTCCCTACGACAAAATGATAACATAGTACTCAAAATCCCACAGGTACACGGGTGACGAACCAGACGGTACTTCAGGTCTGTTCGCAACATTTATTCTTTGCTTGTTATCAAAGTACAATATAATTGACGGATCAACAGATCCATTGGACGCGACTTCGAATACATACGACCTCATTTATTCCCTCGATGGCTACCATCCAGTATCTCTAGTCCTGTACGTTCCGCTCACCAGTACTCCTCTTTTACTCCCTGACTCGTGTCTCTTGTTGTTAGAAACTGTGAGAACTTTTATTGGACGGAGTACACCGCGGGTTCAGACATCGTCATGCAAGATACATACATGATAGGGAACAACGTCACGTTCTCTAATCAATGGGGGTGAGTTCCATCTCTCTCTAAAATGTAATATGCAGGGTTCGCTGACAATAAAGCTAAGGACGGTCTGTACTCCCGATTATGGCGACTGCGGCTGCGATAACTGCAAAGGAGAGTTCGAGGACATCAGCACTCGTATGGACGAATTTGCAGAACGTCTATGGGTGAATGGTTGGGATAGGACGAAGGCTGTATGGACCGTACCACAGGCTTTCGGCGGTAGCAGGTGAGAACTTCCTTTTAACTTCACACTTGCGTAGATATTAAGTTTTGATGTTGTTTGTCTTCAGTTACTGGACACGTACGCCGAGCGGCAAGGAATACGTTGTCCAAGCTGTCTTGGGGATCAACCACGGGGGACTGGGCGTTGTAGCATGGAACGATCCGACAACTCCTGACATCAAAGCTTCCTCCTCCTTGCTGGCAAAGTCCCTCCCAACGATGAAGGAATTTATCCTTGACCCGACAGCTACCTTCTCTCACGTAAAAGTCGATCGGATTGATGTAGGCTTTTGGACGGTTGGGAAGCAGACGTTGCTGTTAGCCACGAACTTGAACTATGCTCCGAAAACGTTCAGTTTGGATGGTGTTCATGCTGGAAAAAACGTGCGGCAGGTGTTTGATAGTGGGGCAACAGTCAGTGGTAGAGAGATCGTGCTTGAGTCGGTGGGAACTGGTGCATTTATCCTTAGCTAGGCGAACATAACGTGTATTGACCTCAGCTATGTTGGCGGTGGTAACAAGACGCTAGTTAGTGACATAACTTAGTCGTCAAAAAAGCTTAATCCCGTAAAGAGACAGGCAGTGTGACAGTGTAATGAGTCTCAAGCTTCAAGGCTCGGCGCATCAAATGCGAAACTGCCTGCCCTAAATACTACTCTTTTTCGGTATTTTTTGGCGACGCGTCGTTCGACCACAACGACATCTTGCTCCATTTCGTGATTGGCCGCATGATGTATCTTGCGAACAAATTTTCCTAGTAACACTGACACCGCATGGGGTAGGGGAACGGGGTGATAGAGAACACAACGGAGACGTGGCAAAATACGGTGAGTTCTGCAGCTTCGAGACCTTTTGAAGGGTTTCTTTGGGGCTCTTGGGCCCCGCTTCTAGATGATGAGACGCATTCATTTCAGTTATCCCTGTCTTAACATCCATGTCGAGACTATCTGTTACTCTGATTTTTAAGCTTCTAGAGCTTTGTTCTCCTATTCCCATAGGACCCTATACGACAGTCATGATTGACGCTACTTTCTTTGTCTGCAGGCTCTCCGAATGCAGTCCCACACTACATGAGTGTGGAAGTCCTAAGCCCGACAAACTCCTGTCGCCAAACCGTGGACGACGGAGCAGCATCGGTCTAGTGCGTTGTACGTATACAGTTATTATATGCCGCTCTTCGTTGTACATATAACTATCTTCCGTGGACCCCTGGTCTACTTTCATAAATGAATTTTACCCGTAAAACTCTCGTTGTTTTGACGTTACCACTCCAAGACATAAAGTCACATTCCCTAGCTTCTTCTGATCTCGCCAGTGCGTTGGTGACAAACCGCGAAGCCCAAGTTCCATCTTCCTTACTCCGCCACTCAAAGGAGACCCATGAGCTTGCCTTTCCTCACATCGTCCCCATCTCCGAGAAGTTTTAGCACGTCACATAACACGGGAACAGGTCATCCGCCGCTCGCCTCTTATCTCAATTAAACGGCCGAGATTCGATTGGGAGGACATAAGGTGCAGATTTCACCGGCCGACAACCACACAGCTGTGTAGCACCAAGCCACCAACGTGCCCCACGAGGCTTTTTCGTAGGATCAACCATTGAATATTGAATATTGAATATTTGCACTGTGTTCTTCCGAGTTCCTTCTTCCTCCCCGGCCACAGCCCTTTGCCCAACTCACGGCTTGCGGCAACCTAATGCGATACCGCGGGGACGGAAAGGCTATTTACTGCCGATGGCTTAGCCTCCTTACTTTAGGCCCTGGAGTTATCCGTGGGCTGTTGTCTTTGTTGTAAGCACATCAACAAATTCCATCCCCATCGTCCGAGGCGGCTTCCCGTTAACATCTGAAAAATCGTAATCAGCCTTGCAATTTACGGCGATGCAACGGCGACTATACCTGAGAGGTCATATTGCTGTTTTGTAACTTACCGGGAGGAAATGCGATACCACGCCCGTCGGAGACAGCAATAATCTTGCACGCGGTGGAAGAATACGAAGAAGCAATATGCGGGAAACAGATACCGCAAACAGGCTCTATTTGTGCAAGTTATAACCGAATTATTATGAATACAATGCATTTGTGCTTCGATATCGAAGGAATGTATAAATATTTAACTACTAGCTACCTACAAGAGAAAAAAATAACTTTTGGGACTTGAAAAGCGAAGCCCTTCGCTATGCTACTCATGATACACCGGTTTGACATTGTGATCAGCGGGAAAGGAGGAGAGAGAGAGGGAAAAGAGGAAAATAACTATGAGAGACAAGTCAAAGGGCGCAAAATGCGACGAAAAGCGGCGAACCTATGGATATATGACAGCAGAGACGATGCTGGGAAGAGGAAAAAAGGGATAGAAAGTATGCGATGGATGGAGCAACACGATAAACTGCGACAATGATGAGGATGATGAGAGGGTGGGAGGACGGTCTACCGTCTAAACGATACAGCAAACATGAAAGACCCAGAAAATGACTACGCGGAGATCGTCCGTGACCAGTCAGTCCGTGCAGTGAGGGAGGGAAAGCGAGGGAAGACATGAATGTTAACGGTCGCGAGGTATGAGAGGCAAGGGGTGAAGTCATACGCGTTTAGTAGGCTTGCATGGCGGTGTCGTTCGAGGAGAAGTCATAGGCGGTTCCCCACTCCTGCGGTACCATGGGCGGATGAGATGACTCGAGCGAGCCCTTGCCCGAGTCCTCAGGCGGGACCATGGGAGGATGGAGGTAGGTGTTAAAGAGAGCATCCGTCTCGTCGTTGTGCATAGCATGAAGGTAATCCATAGGAGAGTCTTCGGGAGGTAGCATAGGAGGGTGGATGAACTGGGGCGAATTATCCGGAGGAAGCATTGGGGGATGCCAGAACGATGCAGTAGCGGGGCCACGGTACAATCCATAAGTTGAGTAGGAGAATGGGAACTCCAAAGATCGTTGTGAACTCGAAGCCGATGAGAAAGAGGAGTCAGTATACGAGCTGTAGGATGAAGTCGACGAAGGTGGTTCAGATGACGAAGCACTGCTCATCCGACGACGCTTCGGGCTACGAACATCCGAGTTATCCTCGCCAGGGTACGCAAGAGGATTGCTCATCAAGTAATCCGGATGATAAGGTCCAGGGAAAGTGGTACCGTAGCTGAACTGCATGAACGCGTTCTCTCCGTTGTCTGCATGCTGCTGACTAGCACCAAGAGCGGACATGAGCTCCGATTGCGTCTGACTATACGAGTCATCTGTAGAGGAGTTAGGGGCCAGCGTCGGCGTACCGTTTTCAGGCGACGCACGGCGGCTCGCTCCAGGGGACGCAGAGGGAGTTTCAGAAGAGTTGCCACTGGCACGGCGAGCGTCATGGCGAGCCCGCTTCCGAATGACGTCTGACTTCATCGAGATTGGCCGAGCCGAGCCATGAAGCTTGTAACTAAGGGTCGAAAAAAATATCAGTGTCTGGCTTTCATTGGCTGGATGACGGGAAACTCACTAGAGACCGCAGGCGTTGCAGACGGTTTTGCCCTCGTCGTCCTTGCGCCAGAGAGGAGTCGCAGTCGTGTGGCAATTATAGCACTGCGCAACAACCTCCTGGGACTCCTGACGGGGAACTGTCTGCGCCCGGCCCTCTCCGTGACTATTGCGCATGCTCTTCGGACGAGGACGTTTATGCTAGACGAGAGTCAGTATAGGCAGAAATGAAAGATATGAGCATTACGCACGAGTTTGCAATAGAGGCCGCATGCATTGCAGTTCAGCTCGTCGTTGAGACCACGACGCCACAAAGGCGTGTGAGTAGCACCGCAATTTGAACACTCGGCCTTGACACCGCCCGGAGCAGAGTTATTGTTAATAGACGGCTGACCATTCACAGGCGTCGCGCTGGGGCCGGACGATCGAGTGCTTGCAGACTGAGTGCGAAGATGGAGAGAGGGCCGCTTGCCGGTGGTAGCTGCAGTTGCACTGGGTGCCGGGTTCGGACCGAGGCGAGAAGGAGTAATGGTACGCGGAACAACATCCTCAATTTGCGAGAGTTGAGGGTGAGTGCGAAGGGCCGAAGATGTGTTCAGCATGTTCTCGTCGTTCTGAAGCTTCATATCAGCGTCTTCGGACGCGACGTAGCCGTCGGAATTGCGAGATTCAGTGGTGTTGAAGCCGGAAGACCAACCACCAGGGCTGTCTGCACTGAGGAGTTCGTCGAGTGGTAACTCGATGGTAGGACGGGGAATAGCAAGTCCGTCGTTCCCATTCGCGTTGGCGCCTTCGCCATAAGTCATAACATTCGTAAGAGTTGGTGTGGGGTTGAGGAGAGCAGATGGGCCGAAATCGGTAGAGAAGAGAGTTGGGAAACGAAGAGCGGCGGACGCGTAAGGGTCGTCGGCGGAAGTGGTGGAGTATGCATCAGAGTTAGAAGCCTGTTGCTTGCGGCCTCGGGCAGTAAGCGGTTGTTCGTTGTCAGCCGCGGTAGTCGTTGAGCGAGTGACTGGTCGCCCTCGCTTTCCGCTGCCGTCCTTGAATTCGAGAGAGGGTTTAAGGTCTGGCTTTTGGCATGGAGCTGAAGTGGCTGCTGCCGAGGGCTGATCTACGCTAAAGGTAAATTGCATACGGTTGAGCAGACCGTCTCGGTGCGCCTCGCGCTCGCGCTCCTTCTCGATTGCGCGTTGTTGAATGATGTCGGTAGAGTGATTGCGTCTGAAGCCTGGGGCTTGCAACTCTTCAATGCTCCTGGAAAAGACAGTCAGTGAACTGCGGCTGAAAAAAAATACAAAGAACGCCGGCCGTCTCCGAGGCAGTGGCAGAAACAAGTATAGTCGTCGTAAGGACTCACCTTCCTTTCTCCTTGTCCAACTTATCCCCCATAGTCTTCGAGAGTTTGCGGAATTCTCTCTTTGACTTGGCATTGTCGCTATCCACCATAAGGTTCTGGAGGTGCCATAGGCGCCAGCTGAGATTCTCAAGCCTCTGGCCCTGCTCCAGGAAGCCAGCGACCTTCGTGCACACCTATTTGCACCAAAATATTACAGAAGACTGCAGACGCGTCCACACTAAGAAATACACACCTTCCAGGTCTTGGTTAGTGAATCAACATCACCCAAGTTGCTGAAGGGGACGAAGGACTTGTTCCCCTGTATCGCACGAGCATAAGCATTAGTTAAGCCGACGAATAGATAGACCGACTTTGAACTTGAGATTGAGGATAGAGGGCATTTACTAGGAGGCGTTAGAAGGCGGGAAAGACGAGCAGCAGACTGGCGAGATGGAGGTGGAAGGTTAAGTACGACAAATGTGTGACGCCCGTGGGTAACCAGACAAATTAGGAAATTTTTCAAGATCCGTCAATTAATTTCTAGATTCCACTTCCCCCATTTCAGAAGACAAATAATCAATGCTGACTTTGATGACCGACTACGGACTAATTTACCCAGCTTTAATGGACGACTTGGAGACGTCTGAAACCGCCTCGCAAGCAAACTCATGGGGTTTACGCACGCTTCAGAAAAGGGGGGCTCCACCTGACTCAACAATGGCTAAGTAAGCGGGGTAAGTGCTCAAGTCATCTATCACACAGACTACAAAGTCACAGTGGTATGAGTTTTACATCCGACTGAGGTCATACCTGGTTTATCAGGAGTCCCAGGGGGCCACGCCCTTGCGGCCGCTACGCAGCCCACGCCAAACGCTGAGATGCCTCAGGCCTTTCGGAGGTAAGGAGCAGCTGATCATATTCCCATTCTTTTCAGAAGAATCAGTGTTGTAGACGTACACTGAATATTCAACATCCAACATCCAACGTCCTCCTCCTCCTCCTCCCCCTCACCTTGTCTTGCCTTGCCTCGCCTTCAACTTGTCCTATCTTCCTCTTCCCCTCAAGTTCCGATCCGAAACACCCGCTTGTGCGTTGATCACTGTATTAGTCTCGTTGGCATAGTTCGCGGTCCGCTAACCCTCGGTACGTCTGTGCCTAAGAAACCTACCGCACCACACACGTGTATTCTGGAAATTAACCACTCGTAGCATGCGGATAGTATTCCCAATATCGCGGTGGCAAGGTACACTTCATTGGGAACCGCCGAACTTCCACCTGAGCGTCCTAGTGGAGGGGCTATGCCCATTTCAGAATTGATAGAAGCCTCGGCTTGGCAAACTTGCAAGTGTGTCGACATATACTATCGTCTCCGAACTCTGCCGCCAGGTCTGATGTACACACATAGCACATACATAGAAGCTGGGACAAAGATACGGCTTCGGCATATATATGGGACTCCCTGGCGAAATGAAAGATGATTTGTGTCAGTTCTTGTATTCAACTACCATGGAGTGAGGGGAAGCTTCAAAGATGCACATTGTCTTTTCCACTCACCATCTTCCTATTCTCATGAAGGTCAATGGCACCATCAGAGTCTCGAAGCGTAGGTGTCCCACGTCAGAGAGGTGAGAACGTACCGTGATATTGATGCGACAGTATCCGGATACCGTGGCGTGTATCGCTGCTCTCTTGGACCTCTGATGGCTGCAATTTCCGTTTCCTTGAAACCGTTCCGCAGCCGCGTATAAGCTGGGCGCATGTTCTATACTAGCCTGAAGTTAGTGGCTATCGAAGCGTTAACCCCCTGCCCTACTGCCTAATTTGCGCGGTCAGCCAAAGATGACTGATGCGTAAAATAATCACCTGATCGCGGGAAACAATGGCGAATCTGTGCCTCAAGGCTGGCAGCCAACACCTGGTCCTCTCCAGCTCGTTGCAGTATTGATGCCAGCACAATGAGTAGTCCTCAAATGATCGAATCTATTGTCGGATCGTAAGTACACTCACCGTCTTCGGGATTTTGCGCGGGATTTTGCGAAATGTCATCCTAAAAATCAAGGAACCTGCGAGACAGTGATTTTAGTGAGCGATCCCCCAGCAGCAGGGTAAGATAAATGTCCTAGATCCACGTACCACCGTAATCTAAAAAAATACCCGTAGTCGTTCGTATACTCTCTTTCACAAGAACACAACGCACCTTGCGCCGCCGACATGACGGAGTTGAATGTCAAGCAGATCGACAGTACAATTCATAGCTTGGGTTTGCAGCAATGAGCCATCGCACTGTCCTGGTGATCCTTGAGAAGACAGCACTAGTTGGCATATTGCGTCTACTTCAAGTCCGATAATTTAACTGTCACCAGCTCCTCAGGGTGGTCGAGAAGCAGGACGTATAAGTGGGTCCCTCACTTCCTGTACCAGCAGTCACTGTGAGATACGAAACAAAATTAGTAACAGATATGAAAGCTCTAGAAATTAGAGTCGCACCGGCTGGTTGGCTCGACGTGAGCCTCGTTGCGAACGAGATGCATACCTCTTGCTTCATGTTCACTGAACGTGAGGATGGTAGTGAGATCCGATAACAAACATGGTGTTATCGATGGCTCGAGACATGAGCGGGGTAAGTAGTCGCGGTCACGTGGGCGGCAGAAGTTCCTGGCCACAACCGGCCAAGGCGGAAGGGATCTTCTGCATAGTAGTCGGTTCTTGCGTACAGTCGGCCGACTCAATGTCGCTGTAGAATTGAGGCGAGAACCAATCCAGGCAGCGCACTGAATACGTAAAGTAATACGCTATCGTGTTGTGTCCGTCGTTGCGTCTCAAACGTACCGTAGTGACAAGAATGCCTATGTCTTTTGAAAAGCCCAGAATAGAATTGAGCGGCCTTCCTCCCCGGTAGACGCTGCTAGTCAAAATCACGGGAGATTTCAAGTAGACATGCTGGGCCAGCGAGGCGGAACTGAAAGAGCTACACGTTATCTCCAAGCATGGCAGGGTAGAAGTGGTCGCCCGCGGTGCACATGCGATCACCGATCGACACTGGAAGCAGATGCGGAGAGGAAGCGTTCACATGGAAAGCTGAGGCGTCCGATTGGCGAGTCGAATAACATAGTGAGAGGCACAGGACAGAGTGGACATGTCCTGCAAACTGCGTGTGACGTGACGGTTGCTCACGGTTATGATTGCGCCAGCTTGTCGGATAGTACAGCCTGAGAGAGCGGCTATCGAAGGGTTTCGTTGGTGGAGCAGCAGTGGCTAATATGGTATAGTATACCACAAAGGGCATGTCAGCAGGTGGCGGGGTAGGTGTCGAATGTAAGCACGTACGACGCGAACTGAACAGCAAGGGCTGTCTGAAATTCAACTGAAAGTGCCACCCGCCCGGCCGTGCGGCAGCCACACAAGACGTTCGAAGTTCCTGGAGTAATATCGCCTCTCGCTTTGGTACGCACAATAGGAGAACATCCACTTCCAAGACCGAGTCAATTTGTTAATGCGTTACTGTAAAATAGGTCTGGAGTCGTCTGGTCGCAGAAAATGTCGACCCCGACGAGTTCAGCCTGGGTATATGCCAAGTTGGGACTACAAAGGCTCAGTTAGATCAGTCAATACAAGCATACAATGCACCACGCACCTGTTCACCGGCAACGCAGTGAAGATCTAGCACCGTTAATATTTACGCGGACCTATAGAACATAGAGCCGTTATGAGCGCAACATGGCCGAGATTTCTGTTTGTTGGCACAGAACGATCAGCAATCCAACGTCTTACCCACACCCCGCCTTTCAGAAACTCATTCGCGAGAAGCCGGTTCAGAGTTATCTCCAGTAACGATATGAATAGAGTTGAGGTTCGTCGTCGAAATGGACTCCGTTACATGAACGAGAGAACGCCAGCGCGACACACGCGCCGCCCGCACGTCTCAGGCGTGTTAGTCACGTGATACGTCAAAGACATCCGATTTCGGCAGGTGTTGTAGTTTTAGACGTGGCCACATCTCTCCTCAGCGTTACTACCTCACTTATGTCTACGCGGTCAACTTCAATGACCAATGCCATGGAGATAGTGAGTGTTAAATTCAAGTCGTAGCATTTCAACTCACTGTTACGTCATTCGTAGCGAGAAGAACTGGAATCTAGCAATTCATTTTATGAGTATAATCAACCTCCTTACGGCGGCTTGATTCTGTATGATTTGGGGTTCAGAGTGAGTATAAGTAGTATCTTCTCTTCCATTACCCAAAAAGTGCTACATTCTTCTATGTATCTGTTGTAGGTTCTACGTGGACGGTCATATACGAAATTGCTACCCCGCTCCATACTGGCAGCACCCAAAGTCTTTCCATTGGCTATTGTATGCGATAACGCATACAACAGTGTCGTACACATATTCTGCGCAAGTATGTGTGTATTTCATGCTTTCGCAAACGTTTGTCCCTATGGTTAATCTCTCAATAACCACGGTAGAACGTTCTCCGCCGAGAGGCTGAATGCGCTCCGGGGACCGGGCTTATCTTCGTATTCTACGATGCAACACCAATAGCGGTGCTGTGGGAACAAGTTGACGTTCGTCGATGAAAATAGGTATGTCTCCAGTCTTCTCGTGATAATTAAGCGAGGATTATCCTGCTATCGGGTCCTGTGGCCGACGACTCGATACTCACTGAGCAACTTAAGCTCAGGGTTCCGTTATGAGAACCTACTAGCTCTATCCATATGCACCCTTTCTCTTTTCAGACCTCTATCGAAACCGTATTTCTGCATGGCCCAGAACCTCACCCCAGAAAAGCAAGCACCCTTCGATGCTCACGGGTCTGAGAAGGAAGAGACGACCGCGTTTACAGCGCTCATACAGGAATGGCTCAGCTGTCGTTCGGGATCCTGATCCCCATTCAGAGCGCGACCGAGATACAGGAAATGAGCAGGTGCACGGAGGGCTCGTGATGGCAGAATATTCCATTGAACTGACCAGTCGTGACGTAGGCACAGTGATACTGTGCTGCACATCCTCAACTCGACAATTTGTGTAGACACTACGGGCGATAGATGTCGTCCTAGCGCGTGTAAGTTCCTTTGGCTCTAGTCCTTGTACACAGTTTGCTTTCTTATAGAATGTCTCTGTCACACAGATAATGAACATCTAGACTTTGGTTTGAACTCACGTCGCTCGTCGCTGTAGCAGCTGACAGACCAGCGATACGACGCAGGTCGATGAAGACGACGCTAGTTCGATCGCAAGAGACGAATACCCAGTTAGACCTACGTGCCGGTGCATCGCAACTATACCGGGCATAGAGCTAAGACTGATGGTGGCTTCCATTCATCACAAACACGTCTTAGACGTCCTTGGTGCCCTTCTCTCCGTATCTTTTGCTCCCGCGTCACATACGCGTGTCGGAGATGTAACTGCTCTGTTGGTCTGTCGACATCCTGGGCCCCTGAGTCAATGGGTCGCACCTGTTATAAGCTCGAGTTTTGTCATTGAGCGGCCGTTTCATAACAACAGTTGAGTCTTTGTTACTCGCTCTTGATGCACATGTTTGATGCACACGATGTCTTGATTTGAAGAGATTTCAAGTGGCGGGCAGCCATCAGCCCGATGGTACAACGAGCCATCCAAAGAGAAAGCATCGCGGGAGTAAACAAATCAAATCCGGCGTACGCAAATTGCGCAGCTTGTATTAGGTCGCTTCTCGAAACGGCAAGATCACCGTGAGGCACGACATATGACCCTCAAGGAGTGCAGAGACGCTGTTTAGTAGACCACTTTCCTTCCTTTCTCTGCCCAAGCCTGCCTTTTCGCGTGCGCCTTCCTGCCTCGAGTAAGTAAGAAACGCACTACGATCAATTGAAAATGGCGCTCTCATAGACACGGTGGACCATGAGGGCCTGCCAGTCAATATGTCCCCTTGAAAGCGGCTAACCCGGTGCTCAACTGACCCGGTCCACTGAATGTGAGCCACTTCTAGTGGTGGCACTCCACATTGCTACGGGGTAGATCGTGCATTGGGGGTTGTATGTATAGTGACATTGCAGCGTTCGATGCTGCCCTGGATGCTACCCCTGATATCTCTTGTACGCTGAGAGCCTAATGTGAACTCTCCTCTCAACAGCTACGTTCTCGGCCTCAAGATTCTCGTATTCCACTTCGACATTGGATTTCTCTTCATCGACGGTTCGAAGGCCCTTCAATCATTCGAGACGAAGCCAAATGTCAGCTGTTCATCTATTTTCACACACAAATGACTTACTCGACTCGAGTCCCAACCACGGATGACGGTGAGCTCATTATTCTCGACAACTTCTCCGAAACAACCAGCATGGAAAGCGGACGGCGTGCTTGATGGTGGAGCCACAAAAATCTTTGACAGTTCCGTGAGCATACCTTCACGAGTGACCCCTGTCTTCAACTCCATGATATGGTCAATAGAAGTCAAAGGTGAGTTCAACGCCACTGCCACTGCGGAGGTCGGTTCGAAAACAACATGGTATAGCCTGACAGGCCCAACCACGCAGTCTTTCACAGCTTCGAGCATCCTGGGGTACACCTCCGGGTCATCCATTAAGGCATGGTGGTGCTTGACGGTCTCCCAAACTGTACCATACGGTTTCTCTAAAACAAACATATTGCAATTGCCTCGTGGATAACGTACCGACGATCATATACGCTTCGTTTGGATCTTCCTCGAGGAAACCATAATACGCTCTGTGAGTGACCATTCATGTGAATTTGAAGTTCGTTATATGATATACATCACCGCGCACTAGCAGTAGAAACGAGTGCTCACCCGAGATTCCCATTGGCAGACGCAACAAATTCGAGGACTGGATCAAAGATTGAATGATCCTTGCGGAAGGCCTCCGACGACGGGAGGTGTACTATCTCCACAGCGACAGACATGCTGCCTTGTGTAAGGGCTCCATGCAAACAGGGAGGTCAGTCTAACTCATCAGCGCACAGCCTTTATCTGCGGAGACAATGTACTAAATCTCTCACAGAACGCATCTTGGCGGGTTTCTTGGCTCCCGAATGCCGATGCTTTCTATATAGTCCGAGATCTGCTGTTAATCGCAACTACTTAGTCTCTTGACGATGCAAGTACGTCCATGAACTAGAGAGTCATAGAAGATTCTGTCAAATTTTTCGTCAGGACGTACAGAAGAGTCCCTGCCCATGACAGTGCTTCCTAATCCCAAAAGCACTGTACAAAGTCATTATTTAGTTTCACAGCTTATCAAGCGAAGAGAATGATAGCCTTGCGAAGCTCATATAAACTTACATCATTTTGAATATACAGCAGAGGGATAAGTTAATATGAGGCAGTTCTACGCTCGACTTTGAGTCAAGCTTTACGTCTCGGGCAAGACTCACGACGGGTCCTTACGCTGTTGATCAGTATAGAGGCTAAAATTATTTTCCAAGAATCTGGGCTTACCTTCTGATAGAACTTGGGCAATGTGAATGGTACACAAGAGGACCACCAGTAAGTGCCGTCGAGGGTTATCCTAAGGCTCCAAGTTATCGATCATCAAGCAACTAGCGCCGCGTTATTGTTTGCACAAACCAAACAGACACCGGTCTGCAGACGCCCTGACCACAGAAGATAATCTTCTACCGTCTTGTCCTCTTTGTATAACGTTGGAACAAAACGACTTTCAACTCTCGATATCGCGTTACGATGAGAACAATAAGACCCTTGCATCGCGCACTCTGCTCAGACTGACTTGGTTCCTGTTCACACGTCGCACGGATTTCGCCGACGGGCTCAACAGAGTAACGTGATGATAGTAACCGAACCGTAACTCACGACGATACAACTTCGTCCTCGCCATTCACCACAACTTTACAGCTTCCAAGATGACACGTAACTCCAAGTGTAAGCTTGCACAGCTGCGCAATCTAGAGAAGGCGCGACAACGAAGACCAAAACAAAGGGGTGCTATATTCTTACCAGTGAGTTGGTTGTTTAATGTTACATAACGCGGTCCGTATCCATTTGTATTGACCAAGTACCGTACGTATGTGTATAGGTTACTCCTCAAATTTGTACAAGGCCACGCAACGAACAGAATACAGTCGTTATCGAGCCACCCCTGTCTCTTCTTCCGCCACTCCAGAGCAAGTCTGTCGACGTTGCTGCTTTGCGCGCCCGCTTGCAGAAAACGTTTGAAGAAATAACAAGAGGTAGTGGGGAATCCTTCGCTTCCGACGTTTTACCACCTCCGCCACAGCTTACCAACACTCAAATTATCGTTCAACACCTCCGCGAGATGTGATAAGACATTCTCCTGTCCACCTAGCACCGCTATACATACCCTGATTCAGTTCTTGCTACGCACGGTCCTCTCGTTCCCACGCGGCCTCAATCGTCATCCTAAACCTTTACTTTCTAAATGTGCATCGGAATAGTAGGGTATTTCGGAGACTTAGAAGGCAAACGGTTTCGTCCCTCGATATATTTCGTTTTATGCTGATTTGCTGCTTCACTATAGGCTAATGATGTACATTGGTGTTTGATGCATACCCAAATATATGAACCCCGGATTTCTCTCTCTTTGTCAGATGCTTACGGTGGATTTTTGTGTGTCCGCTAATGTACGCGCTCCGGCAGTCGGAAGGCAGTAGCTTCCCCGTTTCCAACGAACGAACGTCAGACTGCAAACACCGCCAACAATTCTACCTTCCTACTTTCATCAGTATATGTATATGAAAGGAAAGTGCCTTGCCTTTGGGTAGCCGTGCAAAGTACATTGGTGAGTGCCGGGTTGGTTCCGTCAACAGCAATGTTACTCATTTTTGATCGAAGTCGTCCGAAACTTAGCAGGCCCGATTTTGCGAAACATCGTCACAATCATCATGTGAGTCCCTTGCTGCCGTAGAATTTGACTATATCTACGCATCATAGCAGAAAGTCTCCCTTTGCGGAGGTAACGGACCGGAATACCGCGACGGCACCACTCAACCGACTTAGCTTCAACAAAGTTCCTATTCCTTCTCACAATGCCGTTAGCAAAGACCTTGATAATTTGCCTTGTTCCACGGTCACAAGAACACTCCTATACTTCTGATCTATCGGAGTTTATTGTATGTGAGCTGCTGAAATGTTCACAGAGCGGTAGAGATGCGGGCTGCCGTCAGGTGTTTGGGGAAAAGGTTTAAATACTTGCATGGTATGGGATGCTGCAGCGTTCTTCCTCCTCCCTCGGTTTACGGGCTACTCTGTACGACGAGAACACCATGGCGCCTACCTGTGGGAGACGACTCTACTATACAATCAACTTTCTCGCTGGTCTAGTGTTTTTCTTGTAAGCCTTCTCCGCCAGCATCTTAGTACTCACGTATTGACTTCAGTATGTTACATTTGCAGCTTCGGATATGACCAAGGTGTTATGGGAGGAGTGAACACCTCGCCTGATTACGTTCGCGTGATGAAGCTCGGGTTTTCTACGTGAGCATTTGAGTAACTTCCTCAGACTGTTTCCACTGACCCCCAACATTTTGCAGCTACGGAGGCCCGAACGAAGGTTATGTTGTAACAATTACTGAGCCCACAAGACAAGGAGGCATCGTCAGCATTTACTACCTCGGAACTCTCTTGGGATGCCTCATGGGAGGGGTTGCGGGTGATAGGTCGGTCTATTCCCATATCCACCGCGTCATACCCCATAATATCCAATACTGACTAACAACGCTTCATTCGATAGAATTGGCCGTCTGAAAAGTATGCTTCTGGTATGATGATCTCCTTTATGATGAAAGCATTCGGTCACTAAAATGATCATAAAACGCTCTACCTGTGGCCAACTAATAGGGCTGTATATGGGTATTGATCGGAGCGACATTGCAATGCTCGGCACAGAACATCGCGTGGTACATCACACAACTCTACCTCACTCTTCCTTTCGTTCTAACGTCTAATTAATCAGGATGTTATGCGCCCGAGTGATCAACGGTATCGGTACAGGGATTCTAAACACCACCGTACCCGTCTGGTCGGCCGAGGTGGCTACACATACCTCTAGAGGTGCTTTCATCGCAAGTGAATTCACTTTGAATATCTTCGGAGTGGTGGTTGCGTATTGGATGGAGTTCGGTCTGGGCTTTGTTGGAGATGGTACGAGCCAAGTTCGGTGGAGGGTGAGTTACATGACCACACACTCGCGTCCGAGCGTCGGATGGAAAAAGAAAACATACTCACAGACGTCATTAGTTCCCGATTGCCTTCCAGATCCTGCCCGTGTTTGCGTTTTTGGCTTGCTTGCATACCATGCCAGGTACGCTTTTCGCCTTCATCATGGAATGACACGTTCGTCATAAGATCGTACACATCACTAACATCTCATCTTGTACGGTGCAGAGAGCCCTCGGTGGCTTTTGAAGATGGGCAGGAAAGAGGAAGCTAGGATCATCCTCGGACGATTGCGCTCTGAAGACGGGAACATCGACGCACCAAGAGCCAAAGCAGAGTACGAAGATATCGTCGCCGCTGTCGCACTAGAAAAAGAGCATTCGCAGCGAAACACCTATCTCTCGATGTTCTTTGGACGACACGATGGTGATCTGCACATTGCGCGTCGCGTTCAGCTGTCCATTTGGTTGCAGATCGTTCAGGAGTGAGTTGCCGATGAGTTCACTACTATGTGCGGCTCACTCACAATATCGCAATAGGTGGCTTGGTATTGCAGCAATCACCGTCTACGCTCCTACGATATTCGCCGAAGCTGGGTACTCTGCACGCAAATCTCAATGGATGAGTGGCCTTAATGACGTATGTGCTAATATAATCACCACTAGTGTATGTTATCTGCACGTACGATGATATCTGACGTACAACTTTATGTATCTTCACAGATAACGTACATGATCAGCACCCTCATGGCAGTTATCACTATCGACCGGTGGGGTCGACGTGTCGGACTTTACTGGGGCGCCATCGGCCAAGGGATCTCAATGATCCTCGCAGGCGCATTTGCACGTCTACTCAAAGATCATCCCGAAAAGGCAACGCAGTACGGAGGTGCGGCTGCGTTCTTCATATTCGCGTACACGTTCATCTTCGGTGCTACTTGGCTCACTATTCCATGGGTACGTGACTTCTCTCTTTCCTGCTCTCTTAACTGCGTTAGCACTGGTACATATTAACGTCCCTGAGGGGATCGACGGGTTGCTTGTTCTGGAGATTTAGTTTCTTATCTCACCTCAATCCTCTCTTGCGCTAGGTATACCCTACCGAGACTTTCCCGCTAGAAGTTCGCGCAAAGGGCAACGCGTTCGGGGTCTTTGGCTGGTCAATCGGAAAC
This sequence comes from Irpex rosettiformis, assembly GCA_022160335.1. Taxonomy (NCBI): domain Eukaryota; kingdom Fungi; phylum Basidiomycota; class Agaricomycetes; order Polyporales; family Irpicaceae; genus Irpex; species Irpex rosettiformis. The sequence continues at coordinate 210,293 of MU274917.1, read as the reverse complement.
GGGTAAGCCACTCACCTAATCTTTTCACTTCTCCCTCTCGTGACCTACCAAATATCAACGATCATCGTCCCCTCTCTGCACTACCTTCGGAGCCGTTATTCCATAACCCACTTCAACACTCAATACGCTCACAAACGTTCAACGCTGACCCTCTTCGTTCTTCTCACTTGTAGATGGCTCACCCTCCTCAGCCCAGTCATGTTCTCCCGCATCGGTGAGAACACTCTACACGTGTTCGGCGCGATCAGCTTCTTGACTATCCCGATGGTATGGGCATTGTACCCGGAAACGGCGAACCGCACACTCGAGGAGCTGGATCTGCTCTTTGCGAGTAAGAGTCCGTGGGTGTGGGACGAGGAGGCGCATTTTAGGAAGCTCAAGGCTGAGAGGCCTGAGTTGGAGCATGTTCATGAAGGGAACAGGAACAGGAACAGGGCGGCGGCGGAGTCGGAGTCGAGGGAGATGCCGCGAACTGATTCTGATATTAAGATGGACACGGTGTTGACCGAGAAGGCGGGCTAGGAGAGAGGAAGGGGGTTTATTTGGTGTGATACACCCATGAGAGAGACGACTTGAAACGAACTCGGTTCACATGACCCGTGCTATATATACGATTCTTTTTTAACCCCATACATCAATTGATAAGCTACATAAAAACAACGGTCGAGCAAAAAAGTCATTAACATCAGACCTAAGCTAAAATGAAAAAGCAAATGCATCGGATACTTGTACAACTTGAAAAGCAAGTGGTGAGCGATTTTCGGCCCTCGGAAAGCAACCCCGCGATAGAAACAACAGAACAAGCTGCGAGTACGACGACGACGAACGACGAATCGAGTCCTAGTCAGAGAGTTTTGGAAGGACGGTGAGGAGCTGGTCGATATTCAAGAACTGGACCCAAGTCTCGAGTTCCTTTCTGTCTTTTTGCCAGATAAACTTGGACTCTTCCGTCCCGCGAAAGAAGGCCGAGGCACATTGATACTGATGAGTTTCGACCTCTCCGTCTTCGCGCATTACAGCAATCTGCGACTGCCAGAGACGGAACTCCCAACCCGTCAGTGGATACCCGTCGCCACGGGCACTTTCTCCTGGAAGGTTGAATTCCAGACGGGAGAGGTCGAATCCGATGGGTTGGCCGATGGCTTTGATGTATGCTTGTTTTAGGGCTAGGATGATGCAGAGTCGTCGAAGGATGACCTCCGGAGCTTCAGTCGGAGGAATGAAGGATATCTCTAGCGGCGTCAACTGTGAAGCGCACATGAGATTTAGGTGTGCCTGTGTACAACCGGAGTGGTACTTACTTTGTGATGCTGTGACTCTGCCCAGACTGGCACCGAAAGATCCTCAGGAGTAACGCAAAGCTGCTTGATACCAAGACCAATGTTAATGACTTCGCGTTGTCTGCCTTGTGTCATGACCATCCCAACAAGGTTGTTTTCGTACGCAAGGTGGTATCCTATCATGGCCCTGAGACGATGTGTTGGTTGCCCGGAGTTATCTGGATCCTGTAATACTGGTTCGTCAACGCGCTGGAGATGCTATACCACAAACCGACCTGCTCTATCCAATGTTTTCCGTTTGCATCAGCACAATCCCGCCACTTGGCCCTTGGTATACGTCTATGTCTCATCATCAGGAGAGGGAGCATATAAGCGATCATTTGCCCTGAGGTGAGCATTCGTCAGCTGAGATAAGTGGGAGATTGTCTTGGTAGCCACTCACGTATCGAATCTTGGGATTGTGGCGCATAGGGCACATTCGCGTGGGGTATACAGGTTTGCATGGTGCGGTAACATTTATCATACTCCTAATGCAAAGATTACACGTCAGCAGCGATCCAATTGAAATCTGAGTTACGTGACACACCTCTGGAGTTATAGGGTGATTATAGGACAGCATCCATACTAGCAGAGGGCACTCCATGTCTCGCTACTTGCATGAAAGATGAGAACCGAGATTCAAGTGGGTTCCACACAAGACGTGCTGCCAGCGGCAAGAGTCTTTTCAGAGGTCGGTAGTGGTTGCTGTGAGGAAAGGTAGAAAGAACACTTTGCAGCTGTCCGCAGAAGAAAGAGGCTGTGTGGCGCCGATGTACCCTGGAAAATCTCCGCGGCGGTTGTATGGAGATGACTCGGATGTTGAACGAGGAGAAAGACGAGGTCGAGAGGAGAGCAGAGGCTGGTGATTTTGTAGCACATTGCCTCTGCTATGACCGTTTCGAAAAAACATTTTGGTGGCATTCGAGGAACAGCAGGCGGTGGCCACGCTGCAGGATATTATCTGATCCCCTTGGTGGTGGTACAATTGCAAGAGCGACTCGGCCGGCCCGGCACAGAGCAACGTGTTCAGCAGACGCCCAACATGGGACAAAGCGTGAGTGACAACGCCAACGGCCCAACCAGCCTTTTTTATTTCGCAAAGACAATCGTCTTGGTCAAAGCAGCTGCGAGCACGAGAGACCATTCGTGTAAAGCATCAGCGCAAGTACGTGAAAAAAACTGTCTTACTTGGGTCCCAGCTATGTTGGCATCGTGACGTCAAGATAAGATAAAAAAACTAGCCCCGACATCAGCAAGCAATGTGTAAGTAAAAAAGCATTGATTGGAATGAAATTCAACATACCAACTACTCTACATACTAACACGCAAGGCTGTACCAGACTTGCCTCGTGTTTGCCACATTCTCTCAATATTTTCCCTTCTTCCCATTAATGTCCGCATACTATGCTGCTGCATGCATGGGCTAGATATAACCACCTGATCACGTACCTTTTAGTATCAAAGGATGATACGTTCGTGGTCACTCTCGAGCTGTGTTGACACCCCAGCGCAACTCTTCCACTCGAGAACGCGTTATGGTCGACCTATAACACTGGCCAAACCATCATAGTAAGCTTACATCGTTCGACTCTACTCGCACGACTACTCACATCTCATCTGCAACTCTATCTGTAACATGAGGCACATATCATTAGTCAATTCACGACCCCCAACTGCCAGACACGCTGTATAAAATTCTCACTGGTGGAAATATAGAAGCTTTCAACTGTGCGTAAACATCCAAGGGAAGACGAAGAAAAAAAATATTACATTCAAAAAAATACGAAATTGACTGCGCGACACTCCATTAGAGTTTTGCTCCTCGGCTTGCTAATCGTTGACCACGCAGTAACACAGGTTTGATATATTCCTACCAGATGCAACGAGTTTTTTTAAAATCATGAGTCACATATACGGTACAGAAGCCAACATACCTCATATCCATCAGGAACCTCAGTCTGATTCAACGGTTCTCTCTGCGCTCTCTCCCATAACGCCTCGTACACTTTTCCATCATACACTCCGAGCGCGCTGCGGGCCGTCGGAAGAGAGAGTGGGGGACCCGGGAAGTTCAATGTTAAACGTTCAGCAAGGGTCAAAAATTTAAAGACCGTGTCTTCTACATACGTACCTGTCTAATTCCCAATCAGAAAACCCAAACGCGTCTGTCAACCCGATAGACTCCGGCAAGAGCTTTGCGTATTGTTGCTGAAGAGCTATTCTCAATGTCCGAGCACGGTCACCATCTTCCTGTGCACCATTTAATAGTAAGGAAGTAGAGCTCGGGAAGATGTTGAACGAGAATAACTCGACGAGCGCGTTTTCGAGTGTTGTCAAAAGATACTAGGGTATGGGAATTACTCGTAAATGAGAAAGAAGGCAAAATCCCAGATGACAAGCGATATCATACTCACGAGTAACAAGAGATCAACCACGACGTGAGCTTCTTGTCCAGGCAACTGACTGGGAACATCGCCACTGATGAACTTCTCCACTTGAGCAGCTACAAACGCTTCAGTAACTGCCTTCGCCACACGTTGCGCCATTGACACATTAGCGTCCGAGTGTGAGTCCAGCCCATGTTCATGCATTGCATAGTCGCGCACAGCGCTCAACGCCCTCAGCTCCAGAAGATGGACAGCTGTATGTGGATTGTGCCAGCTATCCAGGTTAGCCTGCGGGCCAGCTTTATTTGACTGATCATGATGTCGAAGGAACATTGTGAATGGTGATAGTTGGGAGACCTCAGATACCTTTATGTTGGATGTATACGCCTTGAAAGCTTTCACAGCCGCCCTGACCACCTGGAAATCAAGAATGTAATTGTCGCCTTCGAATCTATCCAAAGCGTAAAAAATTAGACGATAACGTAGAAGTAAGCATGTTTGTGAGTCGGTAAAATGAAATGAAAACTTACGTTGCGTTGGGCAGGTACGTGGCGTAAATACGTCCTATGCCGGCAGCTTCGCTGAATCCATGACCGCCCAAGCTGCGACGCGCGGTTTCGAGGTCTTGGACGGTTATAGTGCTCACAAGGGTCTTCAACCCGCTTGTTGTGGCGTGCATTTCCGCTAGAAGGGAGGTATCCCCTGATGCGAGACGTGTGGACATATCTGAAAATGCTCGTTCCTAGTGTAATGAGATTAGTCAGTTTTTCCGGGATTGAGGTGCATACGAACCAGGCTACGACCGAGTAAGAGGAAAGTGTATGCGCGAGAGAGAATGGGTAGTAGTCTGATGTATACGGATGGGTATGTGATGATTTGTTTCTCGAGTCCGTCTTTTCCTTTGTTTCCTTGTCTTCGCACGTGTGCATACCGGATGGCAATAGTAGCAGCTTGACAAGAATACTATTAGAGTTACTCGCAGCGAGCTTCTAAAGTCCACTCACCTTTCGCAGCAGTCCACCCTGCAGTCGTAATCATACTGCAAACAAATCGCCGGTAAACTCCTCTTATATTGTCACTGGCAAGGGAACAGTTACCTAGAGCGAATGTATAACATCTACCGACAAGGTTGTCACTCAGGTCAAGTTTAAGGAAAGCGACAGCGGAATTCACTCACCCCACCATAACTAATTTTCGCATGGGGCGGTTGAACATACTCGCCGTCGTCACTGACTTGAGCGAACTTGGAGAGCATATGCTTCGCAGGAATTCGCACATGGTCGAATCTGGCATACCCATTGTCTGTTGTCGACCATGCGCCCAACGCCTTGATGCCTATAAGACGCTTGTCAGATGTCACTTGAGCTTTGAGAGCGACGGGTGAAACGTACCTATATCTCCTAGCTGTATGCCCGGGAGCACACGATGATCCTCTACCACAAGGATTATATAGATCTAAATGCGATTGACACACAAACACATACAACTTACCTAACGACCTCAACTGGACGAAAAACAAATGAGGACCCATGTTTTTCCCATTACGCAGGATAAGCTGAGCTTGGACGACTCCATGAGTCGCAAACTTTCCTGCACCTCCGATCCACCACTTGCTCGCGGTGAACGTCGGGGAATGGATCTCAAACTCTTTGGTCTCTGGGATGTACGTTGCAGTGGTCTCTAGTGAGGTGAGGTTAGAGCCATGGGCGAGTTCAGTTTGCAAGTAGCATCTTTTTTTGGTTGAATAAGTGTTCAGTAAGCAGTGCGTAGAGGGAGTATGGATGACATACCCTATGATTCCAGCGTTGGCGATCAAGTCGCCGTATTCGCGAAGCAGCTCTGGGGAAGCTTGTGCACGGAAAACGGGCTCAAACGCTAAAAGAATTAAATATAAGCAGGTTCAGAATGGACGTCAGAAATAGAGTTGAATACCTATGAGATGAAGCGTGAATGGGTGAGTCTCGTCGAGGAGACCAATGGCCTTTCTGAACTGGGCAGTGGTCCACTTGTGCGCGTCTTGCAACTCGTGCACACGATGAATCATACGCAGAACGTTTTTGTATCGTTCTGTACGTTTCATATTTGGCCTTGACAGTGCATATGATCAGTTTCCAACGTGAAGCAGTGAACGCATGGTTTGTGTTACCATTGATCCTTGGCGAATACTGGGTCTGTAGACATAATCCTGACGATTTCGTCGTGCATCTCCCATTGGTCCTTGTTTCCTATACATCACAGGTCAGATTAGTGTCTCTGAAGTTGATCACGACACTTCCATACCATAGAGGTACTGTCGAACTGCGTCTACGTCAACAACGGAACGTTTACGCGCTTCCACCAAGTCAAGAGGTGTTTGTTCGTTTGGAGGTAACTGTGCATTCATGGTGTATTCAGTAGCACTAGACACGTCGAGTATTCGAGCAAGGTGTTCGTTATAACGCTTTGGAGTTCACTGACTACTTCGTATTGGCACATGCAGCGGTTGTGTGGCCGGTAGCCGGTCTCGCTGTTTGCCGCAACCGACGAATTGTCCCATGACCTGTTTCACCAATATCATCATCATCGGGTGTATGAGGGGATAAAATAACGATGTTGAGCTGAAAGAGCGATGTCGCGAAATATGAAGAATATGCGGGGTAGAGCGCTGCGAAGAACTATTTGGCGTCAGTCACTCACGTTAACAACGTACAGAATAAATTGATAGCTAGTTTCACACGGTTATTAACCAGTTATTAACCCAGTAACAAATTTCGTTGATTTTCAAGTATTTTGACGTATATAGGCTACAAACTCCAATCGGACTCTTGTAATTTACGTGGCTGAGTTCTAATGGGAGCAGCTGGAGGTTGTGGTGGTTTTGGTGCTACAGCGAGAGGCTCGTCAGACAACAGATCGCGAAGAGTGCGTGAGCCGAGGTTGGCAATCTCCTCGATGACAAGCCTGTTACTAGGCTCATTGTCATACGGACGCCGGGGTCGTGTCACTGTCTGCGCAGTGTCCCAGTCAAATACCTCCTCCATACCTGTCGCATTGACATCACCATCATCTTCACTCTCCGAGTCACTACTGCTGGCGGCAATCTCTGAATCCGACTCGTCGCTGGAAGATTCCACTCCAGCTGTAGAAGCATCAGTAGCCTGCGTTGAAGAGCTCGTGCGTTGATCCTGGTTGAGTCGAAGGGTTGCCTTGAGATCGCGGAACCGCACCGTTGGTCGTCTCAGCTGTACACGACTATCCTGCAAATTATAGACAAAATCAGTATGGGCTCATTTTGATAGTATCATCAGAATCTTACCGGTGAGCTCATCTTACTGTACTGTCGGATTTGAGCCATCCGAACGAGGGTCGAGACCTGTTGTGATCCACGAAGATGGGAATTTTGCCATGTAAAGTAAGATGCTGTTCGCTCATCACTCATAGAGTTCGGAGTGACTCCAAAGATCCAAGTCATGAGTTGCTTTATGTCGCGCATTAGTTTGCTACTAGTGGAAACAGGTTAGGTTTGACAACACGTACCGCAATTGGTTGGACTTTGTGAGTACGATCACAGTTTAACACTTCCCACCATTCGCGCGGTCCTTCGTCACCTATAACAGGTCGGTTGAAAGGTGCCTCGGCTCGATAGAACTGACCAAACTGTTCTTTAAATAGGTCGAGAGCCTCGTCTTCTCTGAGATTGCAAATTGGGGTCTTACGTTCCTGGTACTCGATGCGCAGGAGTGAAAGTAAGTAGTTACCCGCCTGTTTGACTAACTTTGGATAGTCAGCACTTGACAACGCTGTCGATGTGGCTAAGCGTTGTCCGTTAAGTCGAATTGGTGGTATTGCTAGAGGGTTTACACTTTGTTGACGAAGAATGTCGGATCCCCTGAATCCTGAACATTGAACAAAAGAGGGTATTGGTGAGTCTTATTGGTGAGAACACATGACTATGACTTACGAGGATCCAATACAAATCCCGTTAGATATACCTCCTTGGATGCCTGGCCTTTCTTCTCTTTCTCTCTTTCTGGCTCCATCATCTGCTTCCATCTGAAGTTGGTGATACGACGGATATCTTCACGAACATGGTCTGGCATCGGAATGTTAGGGTCGGTGATGACATCATGGATGGTGGCGAGCATGGCAAGCCAAAAGACGTATACATCCGAAACTGTAGAGTGAGTAGACTCCAGACATTTCGTTGCTTTGGCAGCCGGCCCCAAGATCGCCAGAAGCTCATCAAGCTGTGTGCTAAATTTAGTGCTTGCAAATCCGTCTATGAAGTTATCGTTGAATGCCTAATGACAGACCATTGTGAGTTAGCTGCTCGCTTCTTTTCCGTTATGGATATCCAAATCTGATTTCATACCTTGAGTTTGACGACCTTGCTATTGCACAATGCCTTAATCGCAGGCATGCATGAGCGAAGCGAGTTACCAGATGTATATACAGTCGAGAAACGTGTGTTCCCAAACGACGTAAGCCCTCGCTTAATCTTCATCTCCTGACGTTTTGCTTTCAGCCGTGCATTTGCGTAAGATGACTTCCTGAAGAACTTGACGGTAGAGCGAACACATTCAATAGTCTTACGTGTCAGACTGTGAGTACATAGGATGCATACTAGGATGGATAATTGACGAACCGTTTGGAAGTAGGATAACTTGCCGATGTCCTTCATGAAGAGTTGAATATGGTGTGGAGCATCGACCAAATTCAACATCCACTCGAAACGTGATGTTATACGGCTCCTTGCCAGGCGTGTATTTCCCGTGTTATCGGACACGATTGCTCGGAATTTCTCTGGTCCAATTTCCGTTAGAGCCTTCGTCATGCATGGTCAGCAAGCAAGAAGAAATTTCAGAACGAAAATATTATTGCACGTACTAAAGTCAAGACTTCATCTAGTTTCTCACTGGTATGGGACTCTGACGATGATTCATGACCCTCCCACAGAAATACACGACGATCGGCTAGTGCAATATGCACAGTATAAACGGAATCCACTCGTCGTGTCGTTCCACCATCGAACGATAAGGTAAACCCCTCATTCTCCGATGCGCGCAGCAGCTTTCTGATCTCCTCTCGAACTCGACCAGCTTCTTTCGGGAGAAGAGACGTGATGATAGCAGTGCTGCTTGGTGGTGCGTAGGTTGGATCGACGTCCTGCCAAAGGGCCTTCCACTCGGGACTGTCTGCCTTCGATGGTATCAACCCTCCGGCCACAACAAGACTGATGATGTTGTTGTGGTGCCTCAAATGGCGTACTGCCCGCCCTGCTTTATGCCATCCAGTCTCGGCTTTGAGCTGGCTTGCAGACCTTGGTTCGGTAAGCTTAATGTTCTCGGGTGTCGTATTACCATGTACTTCTGACACAATCCTCGTTCGTGCCTCATTAGCCTTCTTCGTATACTCCTCAAGCTGTGCCCCGACGGACTTTGAGGCAAGGTACTCATTGACCTCCGCAACAATGTTCGACGGAAGATATCCACAGTCTGCAGCATGCATGAGTACACGATCGCGCTGACGTTCTCCAGTCCAAAAAGCTACACAGCCCTTCTCAGCGCCTTTGCAACGCCAATGTTCCTTCTTAGCGTCTTCATCATCGGTAGGGTTCTTCATTATAACATACTGCGATAGCTTATCGAGTAACGGCAGCGCTTTCCGCCCACCCCTTCCCTTTGCAGGGCGATCCGCATCGATATACCTGTTCATAATCTCCTTGACACGGAGATCATGAGCATTTTTTGCTTTCTTTGCAGTACGAGTCTGCTCTGTCTCGGGCGGCTGGATGTCAGGGTCGGTATGTGCTCGCTTTTGACCCTTCTTCTTGTTTGAGGACTGAGGCTGATCCTTTCCGAGGACACTCCATGCAGATATCGAAGCTGTCGCAACTGGAGCAGCTACAACGGCCTTATCCAAGCCGTTGCTCAGTGGCATCTAGTATCATAGTGAGCAAAAGTCAAACCAGATGAAATACATAGGCTTACCGTGTCCATTACAGTGTTGCATCGTCCGCCAGCAGCTTTCGCCGCCTCAATGAGATCATCGACCCATTTCCACAAGAGCGCAGACTCTTCCGGATACTGCATCAAATACTTCTCCAGTGTGTAGGTCACAGCTACGAGACCGGACCCTTTCTCCTTGAATGTGATAGGCGGCTTTCCCGGAATGCGACCTCCAGGACAAAAGGTTACCTCTAAGGTGTGATTTAATGCAGCTACTCTTGTGCCATAGAGTTCAACATCGTCTGTGCTCGGTGCAAACCCTATGAACTTGTAGTGATTCTCGCCGAAGGGAATAGAATCCGGAAGAGTGGACAGGAGAGACTCGAGGGATTTCAATCTCAAATGCATGTCATGCAAGAGGCTGCCCATTGTAAATGCAAGGCCGTACTAGGTGGGAGAGTAGCACGTCGATCCTCGGAGGCTAGGACCGCAGGCAGCTTGAAGCCGTCTGGGATGAGTCTTCGAAGGCTTTAAATTTCAAAGCTTCGTACAGAATGGCCGCTAGTGATTTAATAGCATTCTTATTACTCTAGTAACAGATATCTGTTATCGATAATAGCAACTGAACTATCTCGTAAGAAAGCGGGAGCGAAACACGTGTATTTTACTATCGGCGGCGGGCCAGCGCTTATTGAGTTAATAACTCGATTATTGGCGGCTCACGAGTTCTTCACCGTCAATATACGTTAATAACGTGAGTTAATAACGTTAAGTTAAAAACTCAGCAGTTTTCCGCAGCGCTCTAATGCGGGGTGAAAGCCTCGAATTGAGTGGACAGAATTTAGGAAATACTCAATAATAAAAGGGCGTCTAACGCCACAAAGCTCTCGCCAAATAGGTACAAATAATGGCCACAGAACATTAAAGTCACGACCGTGTTTCTTAGAATTAAAATGGGTGACTTTCAAGAGAATAAAGATTTGGATTTAGCAGTACGATATTAGAATGCAGGATACAGGATGTGCCATGCTTGAATTGCAGAACCGATAACCAAGCTCAGCTCGAACTTGGACGCTTTCATTGGAAGCGATACGATTAATAGTTATAGATAGCAGGGTAGACAAACTACATGACTATGCTCGCTGGCAGGTGCTATTTAGCTTGAAGACATACAGAGTGACCTATGCAGCGAGGTCGCCACGAGGTAGGCTCGGGGATATCGATCAATCCTCATCCTCCTCGTCCTCCTCTTCTTCTTCACCACCATGATGTTCGTTGTCGTCGTTGTCGTCGTTGTCGTCGTTGTCGTCGCCTTCCTCCTCTTCCTCCTCCTCTTCATCTGACTCGACAACTTTCTTCGACTTGGACTGGCTGGCTTTCGACGAAGGTTTTTCAATGCTGCTGGAGGACGCTGGAGCCTTGCCTTTGCCCTTGGACGAACTTTCTGGCTTGCTGCGAAGCATCCTGGCACTAGGTTCAAAATTTCTCCTAGGCCTCATTCTGGGTTCAATTTCATCGTCGTCGTCGTCGTTGTCGTCTTCACCGAATCCTCCTTCGACCTTCGTATAGTCAACACGGATCCCACGTGTTCTGCGGCCCCCAGTTTTCGCAGCTGCAGCCTCCTCCTGAAGAGCAGCCAGCTCATCTTCAAGTCTCCAATCAGAGCATTGTTACCGATCAACCTAGGCGAGACGCACCATCGTCGATCCCTTCGTCAGAGTCGTTGTCCTCGAACTCGTCCTCAGACTCTTCCCGCTTCGCTCTAAATCGTCATGTTGGCGACGCGCTGGACTACGCTCGTCGGAACTGCACAGCAATTTGGCTCTCACTTTTTACTGTCCTTCTTGGGGGTCTCTTCTGCACGACGCTTGGTCCTGGAGCTCATGGTGGAGGTGAGAAAGGAGCTTGGGGGTTATGTAACGTTGATCCTCCCCTTTTGTAGTTTACGGGACTTTAATTCCTCTGTGGCAATCGACTGTTCGGCATTACCCATGCCACCAGAACCAGTGGCAGCATATGTTACTCACGATATTGTGCTAGATATATCCCATTAAATTTGGTTTGAAGAGAGAATATTTGGTGAAGTCAAAGTTGTGTCTGCTGAGGGGTGAACAGGTACGCTTTGTTGACCACTTGCAAACCTGAGTCTCGCATCCATGTTTTTTGAACTTCGCTATTCCCACCTAATCGCTAGTTGAACTTCTGAATACTATCTTTTCAAGATGACCATATACTAGCCGTATGACCTTATCAGGATTGATCTGTTTCTTTGAGTGCAGTAGCTTTGACTTTGACTACAACACCCATCCTCAGACTCGGATTCCAAAGGTCGACAAGGCAACATGGTAGAAACCAGGAATGACTCAAGTCTTTACAAGCAACTTGCAGAGCTTCCTTCATACAAGGCAGCTCAGTTTCAGTCCGCCAACGGTCAATCAGCTACTCTGCCGAATGTTGACCTCGTATCTCATCACGTTCGCTGTCTGTTACAGTGTTGCGAGTCACGACAACAACTACGGACCATGTAAAAGTGGCAAAAAGGACAAGCATCAAGACGTATGTCGTTTCTGAAGGACAGACGATTGCCTCCGTCTCCCCGGATGTTCCAGAGATCGCGGCATCTGCACTCTCACCCTCTAGGAAGTACCTTGCTGTCCTACGCGAGTCCAACGACAACTCAGCCCCCGACGGAAAGAAGCGATTCGTGGAAATATGGGCTGAAGATAAGATTCAAGCCTCTCTGGAGGTTACCGACATACATGGGGCATTTTACACGGACGGTGAGATATCAACTGTCGAGGTTTCGAGTCGCAGGTACAAAATACTGATTGTGCCATAGAGTACCTCTTCTCCATCTCTTTCTCCCCTTCCGAATCAAAGATCGTGTATACAGCTGAAGGGAGACCCGATGAACCGGAGTCGGACCCCTTGGCAAAATACCGATTCACACCCAACTTCGGAGAGACCTATGGAGGCAAGAAGCTGCCATCTGTCTTTCTTTTTGATTGGAAGACTTCCGAAAAACCAACAGTATTCAAGATTACTCCCGCGGAGTCATCCGCTCCGGCACTGCTGGGCCATCCAGTTTTTGGAAACGAGAACCAAGTCTTCGCCGTCGCGTACGAATACACAGGAGATCATCGTCTGTTAGGTGTCATATACTGTCCCAACCGTCAAGCTTCGATTTGGGAGTTTACGGTGCCCACCGCTGCTGTTGAGGAGAACTTGAAGGATCTGAAATGTATAGCAACGAAGCTTACTACCGGCGAATCAGCAGTTCGCTCACCTCGAGTGCACTACGACGCACAGGGACACGCAGCCCATCTTATATGGCTTTCTAACGCAGTTGGAGGCCCCCACGCTACTTGTTCAGCTCTTCTCATACGTGACCTTTCTTCTAACGAGACGAGCACCCTCGTCAAGTCAGTCTGGGACCCTGAACTATCACAATTTCCTGGGCTTTATCTCAACACTCTCCCTGCCACCCCATTCCTCAACACTAACAACGCATCGACAACTTCCCTAGTGCTGTCTTCTATTTGGCGGTCGCGCTCGGTTATTCTTCAGGTTGGATTGTCAGACGGGACAGTCGTCAACTTGACACCGGATGATGAAGACGTTCCTTACAGCTGGACGATACTCAGTACCGACGAGCAATGGCAAATTCTTGCGACTCGAAGTGCGCCAAATCGGCCTCCGGAGCTTCTCCTTGGATCTGTTGCTAATGGCGTTGTGTCCTGGCTTCGGGTAGAGAAGCCTAATATACCTGACGATGGTAAGGGCCACTCATCTTCATCTGTCAAAGGCACTTAACGGCATGTGATGTCTCAGTTCGGAAAAAGCTAGAGGACTTGAAGGTTAAGGTTATATCTATCCCTGGGAGAGAGCCAACGGAGACAATTGTCGTCCGAAAACTAACTCAAGATGTCCAACCATCGATCACGATGCCTCATGGGGGACCCCATAGTGCAAACGCCCTCTCGTTCAGCCCTATTAGTGCTGCTCTCGCGATTGAAGGATGTGAGTGCACGACTATATGTCTGACTTAGTCCCTGCCACCAAGAAAAGTCTAACTCAACTCATAGACACGATCTCATACCCCGGATATACCGGATCGTTAGGTTTTGGTGAAAAGCACGTTAATGAGCTACTAGGAAAGATTGGCTCCTTGGATATCGAAGACTGTATCGCATCGATCAAGCATCTGGTCTCTCTTGGATATACCGCTGAGGGTCCTGGTCAACAATATCTCATGGGCGGGTCTCATGGTGGCTTCATCACTGGACATTGTAGGTCTCCATTTAATTTTACTAGCATTTTGATATGTTGACGACACAATTCCGGACTAGTGATCGGACAATATCCTACAACGTTCAGTGGTGCCATCCTACGAAACCCAGTCATCTCTCTTGGCGAACTCTCCTACTCAGACATCCCAGACTGGTACTTTGAAGAGAGCGGTATCCGTTACACACCAACTTCCCTCGTCACTCCTGAACTGTATCAAAAATTGTGGTCAATGTCTCCCATTTCTCACGTCGACAAGGTTCAGTGCCCTGTGGTGCTCATGATAGGCGACAAGGATCAGAGGGTACCGACGACGCAAGGCAGGGGTTATTATCATGCGTTGAAAGGAAGAGGCAAGGACGTTCAGATGTTATGCTTCAAGGATGATATCCACGCGATTGACAGCGTGGAAGGAGCGTTGGCGGGGTACCAAGCAGCTAAGGAGCTGTTTGGGCGTAAGCAGTCCGAGTCTCAGGCAAACTGAATTCCCGCTCAGGAACCCCAACACGGAGAAGAAAGATGCAATGCATGAGCATATATAAGTTACCAAAGTCTGTACATGAATCCATCTATATTACAACATCTTGAGTGTGAACATACTGTATCTGATGGGGTGCGGGTATATGTATGGGGTGAGTAACACACGGAGGAAGATTGAAGAGTCTATGTATGTAGTACTAGAAGCATTGAGAACGCAATTACATAAACCATGACTGGTTTTGGAATGACATAAAGTCCGGAGCTCCCTGAGTGTTAGAAAAGCCGAACAGAGAATCCATCGAGCTCGGAATTTGTTGATTCTCAATGAAGCTCCAAGCTTGAAGAAATGCCGGGTCGCTGGGGTGGAGGCAGAACTGGTCGGCTGCTCTGTCGCTCGGCTGAGAAATTGATTCGGCGGGGTCGGTGTAAGTGTTTACAACCGGTGGCTGCTGCCGCTCCTCGAACTTGGGAGCTGGGCTGGTCTGACAGCTAGAGCCAGTAGAGTTCCTCTTGTGTCGGCTCGCAGTTCGCGATATCAGGACTTGTTCGAGGAACTTGGCGAAACAATGCCTCGGCGTTGGTTGGTCGCTGTGATCCATAGGGACAGTCCCAAGGGTTGTTAACAAACGCTTGACTAAGTCGATTATTCGAGTTTCTTGACGCGTGTCAATTTTGCATGAAAACTCAGGTCGTAGACACTTTGGGAACACACGTCAGAAATGGTTTGACATCGGAGGAGGTTTTGCTTACCTTGATGAGGACAGCAGTACCGAACGCTGATAGAGCAAAGTAGTACTCTGGGCAGTACCGGATCAGCCCCAAGGGTAGGATGCGATCCACAACACAGTTGATGATACCAGATGCTGCTGAAAGACACTGCAAAGGCTTGTCAGTCAACAATAAGCTTCGCCGACTGTGTATTTTGCTCACTCCAGGAAAGAAAGTCACATCCTCCTTCAGCTTTCCGGCTTGCATTACGCGTTGCAATCCGAGGGAAAATGCAACTAATCTGCAGTAATGATGCATCCTGGGGTAAATATTGTCAGTTAACATAGAGGCTTCGTACCTGAGATAAAAGACTTACGAGTACACCAGAGCCATGCGTAATCTATCATCCTCGGCTGTGTCGAGTTAGCTCATTTATCAGCAATGCATGTGCTGAGTAACTTACGAGCAGTGGGTTTAAGTTCTTCTGAGCATCGTGCAATGTATCTTTCGTTCCAGGCTTGGAGCTCCTCCGACATGACCTTTTGACGAGTTACAAAGTCTGATAGCTGTACATCCCCAGTATATTAGTCGATTATATTGGGAACTTTTGTGTATGAGACGGCTATATAACGTACGTCTCGAATAGTCGCGGCTGCCTTCGGTAAAGACAACTCGGGATATCTGCCAATGATACGGAACAGTTCTATAAGAGACACCAAGTAGCCATCGCACGATAGGTTATACTTCCACCCGTGTAGCTGAGTAGAAGCGTTCCTTATCAGCTAACCAAGGGTAAATTAGTCTAACCACACTAGCGTATGTCATAGATCACTCTTACCTCGTTCTCTGGCATCATGGCAGGCTTTCCGAGGTTGATACAGTGGCATCGGTCCATGATGTAGCACACAGCGTAGGCACGAAGGCGATTCAAGAGTTCTCGCTCAACACGCTCATCGGTCGGTTTGTGGTCTGGAACACGCCCCAAGTCAAGGTCAACAGCCAGTCTAGTACAGCGCCTTAGCTCGTGAATTGATCCTCGTCGACTGCCATCGCAATCTTACCGAAAAGCGATTCCGCTGTAAAACCATGTCCTATCCTCGTCCCATCGTCGTGCAGGAGGCATGTATGATGCCATGAGTAGAAATGCTTGGCACATCTCGACTGTCTTCCATCCATCGAGGAAGGCGTTTGCTGCAGCCGCCTTGGCCATGTGTATGGCCATGTGGTATATTTCTTTTTTCTCATCATAAAACCTTGACGAGATTGCGCACACTAATAACAGATTCCCCCCATAAGCATATTATCGGCGTATAAGTAAGGGATACGTACCAACAGTAAACAGGAATGGACATCTCCCTAGAACGGCAGACGGAGTATGGATATTCTCGTCGAGGATCGGCACAACTGGCTGTACATCAACAATGGTCAGCTGTTGTAAAGAGTCCTGATTTAATTATAGGACGGACATTGATACACCTCCAATATCTGTCGAAAAGTAAGTATTGAGACCTCTTTCAAGTCAGGCAGTATGCAAACGTACATGTCGAAGAGTTTTCCCACATCTTCATTGGTAATCAGGCCTGAGAGAAGAATATCGGGTGCAGCCTGACGCTCCACAATAAGTCTTCGAAGATCTAGATTTGAAGACGGACCTAATTAACAAGATACGACCAACGTCAGCCTACACCCTTCATAGGAATACGAGCATCCCAGCTTGAGGAAGGTTTACATACCAGGTTCAAAGTATGCCAGATTCCCGATCCCCTCTTCTTGGGATGATAGAATGTCTGCTTGACTGCCTTCAGAGGATGCAGGGTCTCTTGCAAAAGCCGGGGACCCGACTCTAGATTCCAGTGCAGTTTTTGCGACTAATCCAGTCGGAGCCTCTGAGGCCGGTAGTGGGTGTATGTGTAACGAGGTAGTAGATTCTTGTAGGTCCTCTACATCGGAAACCTCTTCCGGGTCTGAATCACACTCGTATTCCTCTTCAAGCGTTGACACGTCAAACTTGCGAAGGCCCTCCCCGGCGCCTTTTGACGTTCCTTGACCCTTTTCGTAGTATGTCAATACATCTCGGTAGACCGTGCGTTGTTCCCGGGTAAGAGCAAGACGAGAGGGTGTGATAGATAGCGGTGTAACCGTTGAGGATGTCGGGTTGAGCCGAGCAAGGAGATTGTCTATCATAGCGTCTTTTTCTCTGATTTGCTTACGAAGAATCTCGCGCATTCTACACAGGGATGAAAAGAAAGACTACTATAGAGCGGGGAGTTGCTTACCCCGGAGACCTCGGTTTACGACCAAGGACGACACATTCGTGATTACCGACCATGCACCTCGCACACACTCGATCATCGTCTTCGAAAGTGCATTTCATCTGCGACATTGCCCACCGATGAGGAAATGAAAGTACACTAGATTCACAGGCATAATCCCTCACCTTGAGCCTCTTGCATCTGGTGCATGCTCCAGAGATACGTCCGCTTAAAGCCTGCTGTGTCTTTCTCGAACGCTTCGCTGGCGGCGCATCTTCGGTAGAAGGAGATGCTGGCATTGTGTACGATGGATGTGGATGCTTGCCTAGGCCACGACTCTGAGGAAAGGAATAGGACATGTCGGGGAGGCTTTGGTGAGATGGGTGTGGAGCATTATTGAAGGATGGCGGGCATGGTGTCCCCGTTGAGGTAGAAGCGAGCAAAGGCATTTGAACGCCCGATCCATTCACGTACGACTGCAAGGGATCAAAATGCGTATGGTGTTGATTCTCATGATCTGATAACGACAATGATTGAACCAAATGAGATGTGCTGTAGCATGGAGAGAGGAACATAGCGGACAAGGAACTCACGAGTGTTGCTGAGGGCCGAACGCCAGGAGTTTATATCACTCGGAGGATACTCCGGTTCAAAAAAACGATCGGACGCCAGCATAACAAGATCGTCACGGGAGGAGGTTGAGCTAGGGGGAGATGTTTCTGAATGGCCGTTTCTATACTGCGTAAAGGACATGACTGCCCGCGCTGTGTGAACCGCCGTGGCTAGATTGGTCTCCGGACGAAGATGAGGGGAGAAGGATAGTGCCCACAGTCCGTAGAGTTGAGATGGTTCTCGTAGGGTGTGGGTGATCGGGAACGGAGCGATGGATCGCTATATAGTGGTCTCGGGGCACTCCCGAAGACGGCAAGTTTCGACTTCGGGGCCACAGACGTAACTCTAAGGCTGTCCGCAACGATAGTAGGGTCTGCATGCAGCTCTGAGATTGTTCATGACCAGCCTAAGATGAACAGCAGATACAATTGGCAGATCCAGTCCCATCTTGAATCGGAATGAACGGCCAGATTTGCCGCCAGGGTGAGTGATGAGCGTTGTTGAGAGTTTTGATACAGCAGCCGACAACAAGGGCGGGACATGTGTCGTTGGCGCTGCACAGCTTGAGAAGGTATGTGTCCTGACGGAGGTCGGTTCCCATGAACATTTGTCGCTTTGTTCCATTGCAGCGCCTCGTAATAGACGTCGCCAAAGGATTGTGGCACCCCCGTATAGTTCTGTACACCAGGAAGCACTGCTCGTCTCGTGATACTGTAGTTTCAGTGTTCTTCGAAGCATCGTGTCCCTGGGATCAAACGTACTTACAAACAATTTGAACAAGTCTGAGCAATCCACTGATCTGTCTTACCAAGGCGCACTCCTGTAGAAGGCAGCCGCGTGCCGTAAATAAACAGCTCTGTCCCAATAAGACGTCAAGGACGCACCGATACTGCGGCCTCATTAGCTTGTACCGATAACGGAGCTAGGTCAGCGGCTCTAATTCGACTAGAAATAAAATGAGTGTGGGGAGACTTCTGGTTGCACATGAGAATCCAAGCTCATAATTGCACCTGCCTCCAAGCGGGCGCCGAAGAATTCTTCGTGAACGCCAGAGACAGACGCGCAGTACATGCGGCCGACGGCTCCCCGTGAAATGGCCATTCTTCGATAATTGATCGTAAACTTGGCAGAAGCGTTTGGGATTCAGTTGCGATATCACACGACTGCTGTGAACGACGGAAGTGCGCACCAACTGATTGCATCATGCCCGACGTTGATCGTGGTTATGAGACAAAAAAAATCCGAATCGTATCGGATAGCCACAACATGCAGACAAGAACGGTCTGTCTCCCAGATCTTGGAGGGCGAAACGTAGGAGTTTGGAATCTTGTGCTCCGCGTAACGGCCGGGGGAACACGGTGCGATATTAAATGACTCCAACGTAAAGATCGTCGGAGACTTGAAGCTGAGTGAGCATCCAGCGGAATCTGATGGCTTGTAAGTTGGCTACGGCGGCTCCGGTCGCGGGAGCAAAGACGCTCACCGAAACTCTTTTTTTGCAAAAGAAAGTCCGTATGTCGAGACCAGGAGCAGCCTAGAATGTCATTGGGAAAATGGGTGGGAGCCTGCTGACAACTTCATGCCGTCAACATCAAGAAGGTGCAATTGGAGCCGTGCGTCGTCACTCTGTGTAAGACCCTGATCGACTCTGGTTGGATGGACACTAATCCGTAACATTGGTGAGCTGCTGTACTTGAGTCGTTCTGGCTAAACAAGTGTGAGTTGTGCTTCACTTTAACGTACATTGTTCTCCATCCAGGGACATGCGCACTAGTATCGGCACAGGGTACCCGCGTTTTAGTCGGTGTCGGTGTCGGTGTCCTGCATGTCTACCGTCGTCTTGAGGTGCTGAAAACATACTATCACAATGAAGCACGCACACGTCATTCAACTGTCAGGTCTCAAGTCTACGTATGATTTGATTGAGACTCACATATGCGGTGTAGAGCACCTTTGTATCTGAAACAGACGAGCATAGCCTGTAGGTGTTCAGAACGATCCGGGGATGGACAGAGCCTATCGATGCCAAATACATGTAACAGGACGACACTGTAGTTGTATCGAGAAGAAATTTCAGTTACAACGGATGAGCGTTGTGTCGCTCTGTATCTTTTGCCGACCATTGGGCCCAAAACTCGGATGTCATCTGCTTCAGGGCAAAATACAGTTTGAAAGCATCGGTGCTTAGTGTTAACGTTCATCCGTCAGCTGAATAAAACAAAATTCAACAGAAAAAGCGTACCATTAGGTCTGTGGTCAAGCATCCCAAAGTAATGTAGTATGTCGTCTAAAGGTGTCACGATCAGGTATATGCACTGTTTTGACTTGTTTCCCTTGACGTCCGTATGCTAAATGACCAAACTAGAGATCAATCATAAATGAGTGTAGAGTAAGTAAATAAAATAGGTAGAGAGCGCGTTCGACTTCCCTCGATTGAACAACGGTAGAGGAACGAGTTTGTGACGAACAAACATTTGGTCCTCCGAGTCCGATGGCCAACTTGGTTCGCCGGATGGTGGCTATCTATAGAACTCTATATTATTATATACTATTATAATTGAAGGTTCTAACATGGCCGCCTAGCTCAGTTGGTTAGAGCGTGGTGCTAATACTAAGCGCTTGTTTAGTCTACGCCAAGGTCGTCGGTTCGATCCCGGCGGTGGCCATTAATTTTTATTACTCGTATTTTGCACGTAGGAAAGTGTGGAGGAGCAAGCTTCTTACGACTTATATACTTTTTTGTACTTAGCACAGTGATTGAAATATTTCTAGTACTGTAATTATATTACTGAAGAATAGTGCAACTACCGGTCCGGTCCTGCCGCGTGTATAACTGTTATTTTGCCGAAGACAACATTGAACGTGTACTGGCAGTTGTTGCAACGTTGAACGTTGATCGTCTACTTTGTTGCGCATAGCAATTAACTACATAATATAGTGAGCAGAGATTCATTAGCTTAGCGTGCGATTAGTGCAGAGTCGGGTTGAGAGTTACAAAACTGAAATCAAAGTTATGTACCCATCAAAGAGTTATCATGAACGCAATAAAAATTAATGTCGAATTTGACGGCACTGCTTCTTGACTCTGTACTCGTCGGAGGAACTGCTGCTTGCTCTTTTCAGCGCCGAACCACGCACTGTCAAGTCGTTTGGACTAACTCTCACCAGATTTTATCCCGAGTATGTCTACTGTAGAAGCAGCATCCGAAAACTTGGCCGACTCGAAGGTGGAGGAAGTTAAGCAGAACGGCGCCGCAGAGGAGCAGCCCATAGAGTCTACCGCGGTGGAGGCAAAAGTAGAGGGGGGTGTTAGCATGGACGGAGATGAAAAGGATAAAAAGCTACGCGCCATCCGTCAGAGTACGTATGCAGCCAACTCGCGATGTCGTCTCTCTTGCTGACCATTGAGCGGCCGGCGTAGTTGAATTCTACTTCGCGGACGCAAACCTTCCTTATGACAAGTATGATCCTATTCTCGCGGTAGTATATCTGAAGTTTAAACTAACAACTGACTTCTTACAAGATTCATGTGGACTTTGCATACCGCCAACCCAGAGCACTGGGTCCCCATTAAGACCGTAGCGTCCTTCAAACGGATGCGCGAGTTCTCTGACAATGGATTGGAATGGATAACGGAAGCGCTTCGCACAAGTGATGCCCTTGAAGTGGACGAAAAAGGAGAGAACGTTCGACGCCGAACAGAGGTTACAGAGCCCAAAGGTCAATTCGAACGGAGTATCTATGCAGTTAGTCACCTCATGGCCCTCCGATTGAGGTTTACTCGTCTCTCGCTCATGAACTCTACTTTACCACCCAGAAAGGCTTCGGTGAAGAAGTTCCTGGCCTGCAAGAGAAGATTGAGGCGTTCTTCAACCAGTATGGGCGGACCAGCGCTGTGCGCATGAGGAGGGAAGAGGGCAATAAATTGTTCAAGGTATGATCGGTGTTATGGTTCTGCATTGCTTATTCATGGATCTCCGGGTACCCCAGGGATCTGTATTCGTTGAGTTCGACGACATGAGTTCAGTCGAGAAGTTTCTCAGCACAGACCCGAAACCTACTTGGGAGGGCAAAGAGCTCCTCACGATGTCAAAGTACGTCTGATTAGACCTATCTCTGTGAATTGATTTTTCTCACTTCTTCAATACAGAGAGGCCTATTGCGAGATGAAAATCAAAGAGAAAGGTCTCACCGGCAAGGCCGCTGTTCTCCGTAAGGAGTCCATGGCGTCAGCTGGCAAGAAAGGGTTCAACGCATTCCGAGAGATTGCTGCTGCGAACGGCAAGGGCAGGGATAAGGACTCGAAAGGCAAAGAAAAGGCTAAGCCCGAAGTATGGCTGGAGTTTCTCGGAAATAGGATCCGGGTGTACGACGAGGACGGCGGTAAGATCAAGAACGAAGACGTTCCCTATGTCAAAGACGCCAGTCTCAAGTTTGAAGGAGTCGAGGGTGATGTTAGCTTTGACGAAATCAAGGTTAACCCAGGATTTGTCTTGCATCGGATCTAATTTTCTAATCATTGAAACGTTTCTGTAACAGGGCCCACTCAAGGAACGTTTCCCCCGTTCGCCTTTCGTACAATATACCAAGGGCGACAATTGGGGTCTGGTAGGGTTTGATAAAGCTCTATCAGAAGAGGAAATCACGTTTGTGAAGGAAAAGATCAAAACTCTCGGCGAAAAGGAGGTCAACTGGTCGCATTTGGATGGTGAGAATTCCTCGTCCAAGCGCTTTCCCAAAAATTTTAATGTCATTTCTGAATGTTTACCTCAACGTATCTTACAGAGGACGCAGAGAAGAAATTCCAACTCGAGAGGGCCACCTCGGCTGCCAAACGTGCCCTACACTTCTCCCAACGCGATGACAGAGGTGGACGCGGTGGTCGTGGCGGACGTGGTGGTCGTGGTGGTCGCGGGAGTCGCGGTGGACGTGGAGGTCGTGGTGGAGGCCGTGGCGGCGACCGCAACCGTGAACGCGCTGAAAAGGCTGCAACAGAAAAGCCCGCCGCGGCAGGCGAGGAGCAGACGGGCGACAAACGCAAGCGTGCAGTCGAGCCCGACGGTGGCCCTGAAACTGGTGTGCGTGGCCAGGCTGTTCCTCTCATTCAGAGCTCGAAGAAGGCGAAGACTGACAGTGAGGCGTCGTAAAAATCTATATTGATAGGTGGTGTTTGTTATCTTGTTGTGTCATATCTCATCTGTATTTTATCCGTTCATGAGCATACTCAATGTATTGAGTCTCGACTACGCATCTTTGACTATATTATTCTGTTGTCTGGTCTCAGTTTTAGGGAAAGCTGCTGTGGAATACATGCTTGATCAATTTCGTGGTTATGCAAAGGATTTATCTTCATCTCATTATATTCGCGATATGTGGCTAGTCACATCGTTTGCTCGGTCAATGGGATCGGAACTCGTGATTCTCTCTCTATTAACAAGACACGAAGTAGATACAGCGACAATAAGTTATATGCAATTGGACTTCTAGTAAGATGCGATGTGAGTGTAATAATGATAGGAGAAAGCAATGAGATGATATGCTATGCAGAGGTATAGATGAGCGTGATGAAAGCGATGCATGAATGTCCAGACGATGGATGTGAGAGGTTGTTGAGACGCGTCTAGCGTTCAAACTTCCAACTCGACGTCTGCTTGCCAGATGCTTGAGCCAGCGTGTACCAACGAAACGATAAAGATATTTTGCGTTCGGAGCTTGGACTGGCCGCCTATATCCAAGTCAACAAATCCAGGATGTACTCCACCTTTAGCACTTCCCACGTTCCGGGCTGCATGCTATTGGAAAGTATAGGTTAAATCAAAGTTCCCAAGAGAGTATGCTGAATATACGAACTTCGAAGTACAGTAAGAACTGGTTAGCAATGGCTATGAAGAGTTGTCCGCGAGTAAGAGGTCCGCGAGGTCCTTTCATCGGGATAGGCACCACAATTGAATAGTCTGGATACGCGGGCCACTGGAGATTATACGTGAGCAATAGGAAGGATCCAGCATAGGGAGAGAGTATACTGACAACTATACGAAGCCTGATCGTGTGCGCACCAAGGTCGATGACATCGTCGCACCTAGACAAGTACTTGCGTAACCCGGAACCAGAACCGGCCATAGTAGCATCATGAATCCGAACACCAGAACCAGGTAGGCCTGACGGTGCGTCAAACGGCACGCGTGATACCGTGGAGTTCTTGGTTTCTTGAGGACGAGTACAGTAAGGGACGGCCCAACGGTTTGTGAGTCCCGCAGGGTGTTGATAAATACGCTGCATTTTAACTCAAAAACTAGACTAGACTGGAATTGCTGAGACAGAGCAAACAGAGAGCTCGAAAGTAGGCTTGTACGGGGCTGGAGATCGCGAATAGTCATTGTAGCGAACCTAGCTGCGAAATTTATACCAGCGTATCCAGGATGTTGAAGGCCCCAAAGTCCAAAGACCAAAGAGCGGAACCAAAGAACTCAAAGGGCCAGGAAGAGCTATGTGTTTCATCCCGAAAGGGCCACAGGTCAAAGATCTCAGTATTGCTGTTGTCCGGCATAGACAGGCCCATTTTGGAAATCACTTGTGAAGAGATCCCGACGGTCAAAGAGATAGCATCCATGAGGCCCAGGGAGAGACGACAGATAATATGGTGACGAGGTGAAGAGCACATCCTGCGAGCCATGACCTGAAAGAAAACCTTAGTGACATCACAGCTCACCTATCCCTCATTGCAGTAGCATGGCATAGCGATTTTAACTAGAGTAACAGGTGATATCTGCGCTGAAATTCTTTAAACTCGTATTGCGATGCATGGGCGGGGACGTACGCAGTACTATTGTGCAATGAAGCTGGCCATGGTGGCCTGCGCGCGCGGAGTCATATCGCAACCCTGGAAGGCCTGTTAGTTTTTTTTTTGCCATCGTTATTGTTCCACAATAAGCATAACTTATGCCAGCAAGTATGAGCGAGACGAGTGTGTCGGGTTTCTTGAACATTGCTTCCGTTACCGCCACGATGGTCGGTGGCCTGGCAGCCTTGTGCTATGACCTTCATACAAGTTTTGATTCCGAAAAACGAATTAGCAATCTCAGATAATGAATTTCCGTGAAATCACAGACCTTTTGCAATTATTTCAAACCACTGGAATCCTTTCAAGTACTGTACCCTTCGTAGTGACAGAACATGGTAGAGTGCTCACAGTGGCGCCAGGCGCGCGGAAGTTGATATTAGAGTACTGGAAGCGCCCAAAATCATTGACGCCGGCTGGCCGGTTCGTGGTTGGTGGCAGGTGCCATAGATTTACTTGCTTGAAGATAGTCTATTATTCGTACAAAAAAGCACCATAACTCTAAAATACCAATAGACTCTAATCATACAGCTAAACCTACATCATCGTGCTTCTGAATTGACTGAGGAGTGGCAGAGTCCTGGTCAAAATCTAACGCAGGCAGAATCACGCTTCCGTAAGACTCGACTCGGCGAAAAAAGATGGAAAAAAACTATGCGTACCGTACTCAAATATTTCATGCTCCTCCTTAATGTCGACACGAATATGCAACGGAGGCCGATCCCTTGGTATACTTGAAGGGGAGGGTATGGTGTCCCATCCGTGGCTCTTTTGTATCTCACTAATAGGCGAGGAAGTCGCGGATTTGCTTATGAAGGATGGTTGTACTACCTTGACGGTAGCGTTAGAGAATCTATTGTCGGAGGGAGCGATCGTTCGTGGTGACAACGGAGAAAGGGGAATGGAGACACCATCGCCGCTGCCGGTGTGAACACCGGTGCTTGCTGCTCTTATGCTGCTACGTCGTCTTGGTGTGAGAATGAGTCGTGAGCCCTACATATGAGATTACGAATGAGTAAAATCGGGTTTTCAACACGTTGATTTTGTGTATACTTACCGCAAATGACAACACAGATTGCAGCCATGTGAAACAAATGCCTGCGAGTGGTGAATGCACAGACTTATATAGCGCAGAATTGATGACCATTGTGACTGTTGGGATGTCAATATTGATGCATCGGTTGTATGTGAGAAGAAAAACCCACCAAATACTAGTGCGTACGCCCACGTACCGTCTCGAACGAATTCCTGCATGACTGGTCGTTTCCCCCATCCGTCTGAGATGGCCATGACGAACTTGATGAGTGTCAGCACAAAGAGTAGTGTCTCAAAGACGAGTGATACAATCCTTTGCGAACGGGTAAGTTATGGAGAGAGTGGGATTGGTTTGTTTGTTGATGCTTACCAATAAAAGATAAACGAAGGTGGGCTTGACCTGACAAAACAATCTTCTGCGAACCCTAGCCTAGGAGTGACCGTTGCAAGATTATATGAGAGATAAGCAATCTCTGCAAGAAAAATAGTTGATAGGAATATCAACAAAGGGCGCGATTTGTTGTACAAGGCGAATACTACTTTGTATTAAGCGGCGTGCTAGGCAATAAATTAGCGAATCCTACACTTACCTCGTATCATTAGGATGATGTCTACAGTGGTGACCACCAGCTGTAGAAAGATTGCCTGGAAAATCATCCATTTTCTACATTGATCCACAGTGAAGTGAAGCCCTGTCGTGCCATCTGTGTTGATCCCCAGCAATGCCCTATAGTATTTGAGTGTCAAGTAGCTTTTTTACATATTTTTACGCAACTCACAACTGAAAGCCGAGCGGGAGGTACCTCGCCAGCAGATAAAGAACTTTTGCCGGTGTCCACCGTTGCCTATATCTATGTTTAGCATCATCTCGCGATGGCCTACAATGTGATGACGGACTTCCAGATCAACTCGACCTTGTAAATATATGAGTTATAGTTAACAAGAACTGCCTGAACAAGCCTACTTCGTCTGACAGTGTAATGAGAGTGTCCCAAGCGAGTACCGTCACAGATGCCACTGTACGACTCTTGAATCAGCAAAACTAAGGAATCGAAAGGGGAGATAACGCACCTTCACTATAGCTGACCGAACGAGTCAAAGTAGCGATCTGTATCGCGAGGGGAGACGCGACCTCCATAGTTTAGAGGGATGGGGGATGGCATAGCATGGGACGCGCGAGTGTGCTTCGAGGCTTCGTACTTGTACTCCCCCCTGACTGCCAAAGAAAGTTGTATTCGGGGCCTGGAAACTCCTGATGCAGTAAGATGAGATGGTGACGATGTGGCTAGTCGTGGTACCTATCAATCCGACTGATATCCGCTGGACGGACTTGCCCACGTCTCTACCAAAACCTAACCTGAGCGCACTACGCCGCGCATGCAACTCGTGTGCTGCAGTGCTTCTGTGGGCGGTGTTCTGTCATTCGACTGTTCATAGGCCGAGAAAATCGTAGACTACAACACGCCCATTCGATAGATGTATGGCCAACTGCCCTGAGCGCCCACACAGCGTCCCGCTATAGTCGGGGCATGGTGAATTACTTTGATGGTAAGCCTGCGGGAATATCAGAAGATGGGTTTTGAGTAAGGGGTTTACTGCCCACGCATGTCACGATATGGCCACTTACTCTGAAGTTGAACGATGTACTCTCCCAAGTCAGACACTTCTAATGCTGGAAGCTGATTCCAACCTGGAAGTACGGCTCAAAGTGCAGATGTGGCGCCGCTGTTTGGTAAGAGGATGAGAATACTCCGTGATTAATGGAGGAACGGCAC
>MU274917.1:162363-182198 GCA_022160335.1 Irpex rosettiformis | reverse complement strand
CTTTGTATCATGAGCCTCTTATAACACGCCGGTACTGTCAGTAGTCGCTCTGGAGTTTACATTTTGCATGAGAATAAGCACGTAAATTCCATTAGTCTCGTAATCTTTATCGCAAGGGCAAAAATCATTAATGAGTGTTGGAGGTTTTGAACAGAGTCGGAGGTCTAGGGATATCAACGTACGTACGCGTGTCAATAACCACCGCTAAAGCAGTGACCGTCACATTTAGACCGTGATCCATCTGGTGAGACGAGCGCTTGATTACCTCTATGCCCGTTTAGCTGAGCGGTAGTTTGAAGGCGTGTCATCTACGGTACCGTCAAAAATCGTGTCAGTTGTTCTACTGAGCAAAACAGACACTACTACTACGAATTTTTGGCCATGTAAGTAGCATTCTTTACCGACCAACGACGAACTTGATTCAGATGAGATATTCAGACTTAAGAACTAACGTTAGTAGTACGGAGCGGGGAGATCGGATCACGAAGGCTCGCGACTCGACTCAGCCTGCCACTGGTGCTTCTTACTTGCACTCAGGCCAATCCACAATCTACAACAGGTAGAAGTGGTACAA
Organism: Irpex rosettiformis; assembly: GCA_022160335.1. Classification (NCBI taxonomy): domain Eukaryota; kingdom Fungi; phylum Basidiomycota; class Agaricomycetes; order Polyporales; family Irpicaceae; genus Irpex; species Irpex rosettiformis. The sequence goes on along the minus strand of MU274917.1, from coordinate 181,624 downwards.
ATCTTCAATTTTCTTCTCCTCATTCATCTCAACGGTGAGCACACAATATTTGAAGACCCAAACATGCGTGATTTGTCGCTAATTACACCGGTAGATCGTCGGAAGTCACGATGGTCGCCCCTCGTACAGATTTTCTCATTATAAACTAGGTCTCATGTCCATCGTGGACATGACACGAAGAGAGAAGCATCATACTGGGGTCTACTCCCGAGTAATAGGCTGATCTAATCCGCCGTATACTGAACGACAGTAATAAAGTACGCTCATCGAGATGTGCGCAGGATACTTTAAGGACGACTTGGACTCTGGCTAAAGGTCTTTAGGATCGCACTAGTCGACAGTGAGGCAAAATGTCTCTCATAGCCCTACATGTGCTCGTTGCACTCGCCAGTCTAGTGGTTTCTACCCAGGCTCTATCGTCACACGAGACTACCATAACCCAATCGCTGAACACGTTGCACGCTCAGGACGCAAAGATATTCTATCACGGTCGTTGGGATTTCCAGCAGGGTACTTGGTGGTGAGCAAATCTCACAAATTTTTACCCATAGCTTGGTTAACAAGCTTTCAGGGCAGGCTCTGGTCTCAAGCTCCACGCCAACAACATGCAGTCTCTCGATCTACATCTCGGAGCACATACAACATCTCCTGTCGCCTCTCTCGGTGTATCTGTCAACTATGGTCCTTACATTACCGTTAACGTCTCATCAGGGTCGAATTCAATTCCTTTGGGTAATGACGCGGACGCTTCGGTGGTTCGTATCGTCACGGAGGGATGGCAGAATAATCGAATTCAGCTCGAGTCTCTTACAACGAACCATGTACGTGTACCAGCACTTTTTTTATCCTTATTTGCAAAATTCTTACTCATGTAACTGAAATCTAGGATGCACGTCTGCAGACGTACGTTCCTTCTCAAGTTAGATTACAGATAATTGGTGATTCGCTCTCCGCGGTGCGTATTGGCTTGCTGTCAGTCATGGTCACGAAGGCTTACTACCTAATATAGGGTCAATACCTTCCTCAAGGAGTAGTGCAAGCTTGGCCGTTCCTTACAGCAGAATCGTTAAAAGCCGAATTGAATGTGAATGCCCAGCCAGGTGCGGCACTCAAAGTAAGCATACTACAGCAATAGTCATCACACGGACCGAAAACACTGATTGTAAATAGGATATTCCTGCTTGGGGGAACGTACATGGAGTTAGCTATGAGTTTTTTAGGGTACGTCCCGAGTCCACGGTTATAATTCTGATTTTTCTATGCTAGGCTGTATTGACCTCGACTTGTCAATGATAGACGGAAGATACTGGTTATTATTACACAACCGACCATAACTTTACCACCCCTTGGGACTTTGCCAAGGACGACCCCCCTCCAACTCACATTATGATTCACATCGGGTGAGTACGTTCACGATCTATGGCATGGTGAAATTATATTGATATGTTCTGGTGCTCTTGAAAGCGCAAACGACGCGTCTCAAAACGTGACGTCTAGCGACTTTGAACAGGTAACATACCTTCAAATTTAAACGTATAGCGAGACAGTACTCAGCACGTTCCTTGTGCAGACATATCTAAATTTTGTATCCCGCCTTCGAACCATCTACCACACCCAACCCATCTTTGTGTTCACTCCGATCAGTCTATCCACCGTGTATTCAATACTACGAATGTCGTTCTCACGAGCAATTATAGTGGGGATGGCCTGCGGCTGACGGCTCCATCAGCTACTACTACACAGATAGTTACCCAAAGATCGTACAAGAGAGGTAAGATTCCCCCTTTGTATACTTTATCAATATACGCTCAACGTAGCACATAGACGTACTCTTGGTGACAAAAACGTCTTCTTGGTGAATACCACGGGTTGGATCAGATGGGAGGATGTCTTCCCTGAGTAAGCTATTTCCTTATCCTTCGACTCCTTGGTTAAGACGAATATATTAATAGTAACATTCATCCTACTGTCTCGGGTCACCAACGAGTCGCGGGGTTCTTTGAGGATTGGTTGAAGGGCTGGGGGTTGACTCCGGAAGTTTCTTGGCCGACGCATGCTTAGCGCTTGGAACCGGAGGAGATGTGCGTTTTTGATGAGAAAATTGTGTAGGAATAAATGGCACACTATAATTCTTCTCTTCTATATAACTTGCGTTGTAGAAGAATTGAAGGTGGCTGGAAATTCAAAGTCGCGATCGAACGCCGCGACGCGTCTCAAAGTCACGTCCATCACTAATCACGTGAATGTGACGAACAGTTTCTCCCGCTGCGCGCGCTTCGGCAGCCTTCCTTGAAAGCTCATTCCGTCGACAACATGCATCCCTCTCTAATAGTTCGTGGTTCGCGGTCAGCATGGAAAGGTAACAAAAAATTACCACTGAAATACACTGCGTGAGTTATACTGATATACACTGCAGGACCGTACTTTGTATCTTTCCCTAACTTGAAGAACGCCATTGAAAACAACATTGCCATCAAAACCGAAGCTCGAGGGTCTACTATCCTCCCTAATTTCGTCGGGTGCGTGAGGATAAACACTGTGCATGCGATGTACCCACCGCTAACGTCTCTTCTTCTTCCTCTTCCTCTGTTTGTTGTTGAACTGTCCAGCGCACGATTCGAAGTACACAATGGTCAAACATACGTTCCTATAATGGTGACGCAGGACATGGTCGGTCACAAGTTGGGAGAGTTTGCACAGACGAGGAAGAGGTTCAAGTATAGGTGCGTTGTATACCTAATTATGATATGTATTTATGTGGCTGATGGGTCGCTATGATATAGGACGACTAAGAATAAGTAGCGAACTTAGATGCTTTGCACCGACTGTTGTATTCTATCCTCATCTGCTAATTCCGGCTACCCTCGTATCTATCCCGCCACATCACGAACTTTCATCATGATTTGTTAATCATGGCAGACGAGGGATTGTCCTTTCGACCTCGTGATATAGGTCCTGGAATGGCGGAAATGACCGTAGGTTCACTGTACACATCTCTCGCCGCGAGCCCTTGACATTAATGTGAGCTGATATCTATCTTGTCAAAGATACTCTTGCTCGCAGGATTCACTGGAATAGGAGTCCACATCGTATATGGACCTTCTTTGAACTAAGGAACCATCATCATTGAGCGGGCCTCCACATGGCGTGCACGGACCTCATTCACTCAGCGTGCACCCGTGACAATCATAGCTACTATCTTACAAAGATAACCGCAGAGCGTACAACTCGTATTACCTCTATTGACGGCTAGAAGCGCGACATCTTACTAGGATTTCCAATCAACTTCAAACAGCTGACTTGGACGCCAAAGGATTATACGGCCCAGTAAGTGGTGTCGCGTCCGAGGACTCGCGGTGTCCGACGGCTTCGAAAGCTACCTGATGTTCTAGTCCACGCGGATGTTCGTTGGGACAGGTAGGCTCTATAAAATCCAAGATTTTCTTCGTCCGTCATGAAACTTTCCTCTGGTGTCAACTCATTTCAGACTGTTGAAGCGACTACGTTGCACATTTCTCTCCTGGGGGCATCATCGTCGAGTCTATTGTCCTCTTACTAGCATCTTCAAAGGAACAGATATTAATCAAACACTTCTATCGTTGCTGTAGTCGAACTCAAGCAAAAGCATCGAAGCACTCGACGCCATTCTTTGTCAACTTGGGTTGCAATGTTAGTGGATACATCCTGTGAACTCTGCAGACGTTGAACGGTTACTGGTGCTCCCTCTGGAGACGATAGCTCAAACGTTCAGGTAGGTGTAGTCAAGAAAGGATATGCTTTCTAGCATCATAATATACTGTTTCGAGTTGCCGTCTTTGTGATATCCACTCTCCTCTAAAACATGGTAATAATATCTCTCTTAAGGAGATTTTCCATTGCTTTCAAATGTTGATACACGGCATACTACAGAGCCCTGTACTACGTTGAACTCATCCTCCACGACGAGTGACGCCTCAGCTTAAGAAAAAGCCCGTCCCTATTACAAGTAACAAGGTGGTTAAAAGCCGAACGAGCGATGTCAACGCCGACACATCTCCTAAGGAGAGCGCCGTGCTCATATCGCTGCTAGCAGTTGTCATCACTGGCGATTCAAGTTGTGGAAGAATCGAAGAGAATCGGTGTTTGCATGCAACAACGTTTTTGAGGGGGGGTCTATCGTGGGAAATAACGCACGGACCAGGCCCTCACGTGCTTCATCAGAGGAGTGAGGGACGAGACTATTGAGCTATGTTCGAGCTTGGTGAGCGAGGTATAGGTATAATTTTGCATATGTCCATGTGTGTCCATGAAGGTGCAGTGTCGCGTCTGATCGTAAGCTGAGGAGAGGCAGAGTTAGAGTACACTAGACCACCCGCGCTAGCTAGAAAGATCCCGCTAAAGGGTGCTCACCACGGATGAATTTGCCTCTACACTTCAGGGCACAACCTCGGAGTACTGCCTGCCAGTATCTTCATAAGACCTCCACACAGACCACTGTGCCTGGCTGAGAGGACGCGGGTATGGAGACAGTGTGTGAGTTCTCGAGAAACGAGGCTCCAAGTTGGAAATATCATGGGAATTGTATGGTCTTGGGATGCGATGAGGAAGGGTCAACTGTTGTGTTATTGGTGGCCCCGAACCGCGGTGGTCCTCGTTCTAATACACGTTCTAATAGGTTCTAATACACCAGCTTTCTTCTGAAGAGCCTGAAGGCTGCTCGTCGTCGACTGCACCCAGGCCGTGAGTACGGCGCTCATCTGCCGATGGGAAACTGGTGGCCGAGAATGCCCTGAGATGGCATCGGAGACTGGCCGAGCCGCCGGCGGCGCCTCGTTCCCAATCTTTGCATGGGAACCATCTCCTCTTGTTTTCCTGTTAAAACCATCTCACTACAAAGGGTAAGCAAAGCTGGTCCAAGGCTGGTCTGAATCTTGTCTCCATCGCTGACTTGCTCTGAACACAGCACTTGGTGCTTGTATCAGACCCTCAGCGACACAAAATACTCGGCCGGCGGTCTCGGAGCCCCGGAACGCAGGACACCCGGCCGGATCAGCCCATCGAGCTAGTTTCTCAGCCTAAACTCCTGGCAAGTTCGAGCTTCAAGTTCAAGTTTCGTGACGAGTGGTGGCCAGGTGCATCAAGGCGGGTCTGCATCTGGTTTTTACAAACGACTATAAGCATACACAGCTGCTGGCATATTCAAAAAAAAGACTAGAGCTGCCCCGACACCCCCTGGTCTCTCGCCCTAGACACATCCATCCACCACCTCTCGCATCCACACGGGACCAACATGAGCGTATTCAACCCCAGAATCCTCGACGCAAGCATACGCGACGTGACGTCTGGCCTTTCAGATTCACATAAAGTTGATGTACTTATTTACGCGATGCATCATCTTCACCTGGAGCGGTCAGTGTAACTCACGGTGTAACGTATGGGCGCTTCTGACATCTCTACAAATCCTGCCCGTGCATGTAGCTCAAAAGCACTCATCGAAAATGCAGTCGAGTCGTGCTTGCGGCTACCAAAACTTTCCCTGGATCTCCAAAATAAAGCTTTGCTGCTCCGCGCCAAGGCCAGGCTCGCCGCCAGTCTTCATACCAGCGCAAATCAAGGTCGGGATCTGTCTAGGCCGCGGGCCAGGGTCATTCTAGATGACGAGTTCGCTGACCGCTATCCGTCGTTAACGCAGACTTGGAAACAATACTTAGAGCTGATCCTGACCATCCGGAAGCCAAAGCTCTCATGGGTCGCACGGTAGAACGCAGCAAGGTGAGTGTGGTGGTCTGTGTGAGCGTGTAATCCCGCTGACCGACCGTCACCATGCAGTCAACTCGACTCCCCGGATTCTCGACAGAAATATGGAGGGAAATCGCCCTCTTTCTACCTCGACGTGACCTCAAGACGTTGCTGTCCATTCCGCATGTGTTGTCCCGGATAGCAAGCCAACTCTTGTTCCGACAAATCGACCTTCATTTCGGTACGTTGGGTGTATACGTGTGGCCTGTACAACTGTACTCATCCCAGTCTAGCATCTGATAGGCAACATTCTCAACGTAGCGCGGATATACTGACCAGAATCATCACGGATCCATCGTTTGCTTTCCATGTCAGGACATTGCGTATTTTCGTCCCGGGAAGAGATATCTTCCCCATGACCTTCCAGACAGGTACGTGGCAGAGCCACACCTAGGGTATCTGACTCACCCCTCGCAGGTATTCTTGCGAACGCACTGCCCAAACTCACCAACCTACGGAACCTCCATTGTGGGATGAGATGGAAAGATATAGCGTCGTTCCTGCGGATCATCGAAAGCTGCCACCAACGACTGTACGGTCTTTCAGTCGTGTAAGTCGCAGACTTTCAATCAATCCGCAACGATTTCTCACTCTCTCCACGCACAGCCCGACGGACGGTACCGGGGAGCTGCGGTTCCCGAAATTCAAGCACATCAGCCAATTCACGTACTCTGCCAACGGCGGCTCACCTGAGGAAGTATACGCATTCTTGTTACAGAACAAGGCCTCGCTTCGTTCGGTACACTTGCACAACCAGACATGGAGGTTCCCATCCGAGTTCATCGCCGTCCGCAACCTTACGCACCTGGACTTTTTCGGCGCCTTTAGTGCAGAGTCACAAGGTATAGGAGAGATCCTGCGAAGTGGCATCCAGCTCGAGTCTCTGCGACTCTGGTGCAGCCTCGAATGCCATGCCTCGACGCAGTTCAGAGAGAACCTCAAAGGGCTTCCGTTCTTGCGCCATTTCGCGTTCATCCTGCACGGCCAATGTGTCAACGACACCGACCTCTTCCCGGCCATCTCCGAGTTCTTGAGGGATAGAACCCATTTGCATTGCTTGCAACTCACGGTTCCGAACGCTGAGTGGGCTCAACGACGGTTGGGATACGATGCGACCGTTTGGGGTGTCCTGCCGTCTCTCACAGGTTTGAAGAGTCTGCATGCTACCCTCCCCAAGGATGTGGCAGCCGCCGTCGCGATGTGGCTCGTCCCTCGAAACGTCACAACCCTCTCCCTCCACGGTCTAACCTCAAACGACCCCATTAGTTTCGTCACGGTAAGTTTCCATCCGCTAAATTATCCTCTTCTACCCTACTAATTCCCTCTCTCATCTCCAACTCCCTCGTTCACCTCGCCGCCACAAGCAACTCCGCGCAGGCCTCCCACCCGGGCTCCGCTTCATCGGCCTCTCCTCCTTCCACATCGAAGACGTCACCTCCATCATCCAACACGGCTTCCCCAAAGTCTGTCTCGCCAGGATCGAAAACACCTATTACACCGTCAAGCAGTCCCCCAATGGCGTACACATCGACGAATGGCCAAAGGACAGGATGAGGTACCATTCGACGGATTGGTTGGAGTGGTATGGGTGTGAACATGCCGAGTGGAGGAATCCGACCGAGTTCTTTTGATTTCTGATTTCTGATGTTCTTGGGTTTGCGGTTCGGTTTTGTTTTTGTCCTGCCTTATCTTCTCGTACTTTCGAATTCTTATTCATGACCCCTTTCATGACGTGTTGAACTCGGTCTATTTTTTCCTGTGTTCGGATTGAAGAATGATGTTCGCTGTTCTTGACCTTTTTTTTTTTTTGGAATCTGCTCCCCCCCCTCCCCCTTCTCCCTTGTTGAAGTGTTGAAGGAAGTTTGTTTTGACGTGCACCATATGCATGATCATCGAAAGAACAATATCCCGCTCTCGCTTTTTGCTCTCCTCCATGTCCAACTCGTCCATATCTCGTGTTATCTACTCTTTTTTTCCCTTCTCTTTTTGCTTTTCATGCTTGCTTTTCGGCTTGTTCGTGCGCTTATGTGGGGTATTTTTGTTGGCTTCGTGTAATTACGCGTAAACAACCAAAATGACGACATTTTCCAGTTCTGGGACCCGAACACCCAAGGGATGATATAAGGATAATACAGTCCGTGACAAAATTAATTGCACACTCTTGTCTTCGTCATAGAGTACATGCTACGGTTATCACAAGCTAGCTGTTACACTGGGAGAACAAACCAGGCACAACTTGAGAGTCCAGAAGAGCGATGAAGTCATCCAGGGTCACCCATTCGAAAGTTGACACGACGGTGCCTTCGTGAAGAACGCGGACAAAGTTCTGGCCTCTGACGTCCCAGACCTACGCATGTCAACAAACAAATAAACAAACAACAAAAGAAAAAGGTCAATTATGGGTACACAGTGTGGAGTAACTCGGACCGTTACTTGCCTCCATGGTAATCTCGGAACCAAGAGCTGGCCAGCGTAGAGGATTGATTTTCCCGAACCCGAGAGCAGAGGCGAGGCGAACCATCGTTCCGTCGTGCCCGACGAAGAACCTCAGCTTGAATGTTTCTTGGCCGGATTTGAAGAGGCGGAAGTTGTTTGCGAGCTCTTGTAGGAAAACGCCTGCCATCCCACCCCAGCGCGTTTAGTATCATGATGCTTTTCGTCTCTAACATGTCGTGCGAATACACACCAAAAGTCAGTTGATTGTATGTGGAAGAATTCTGCGCGGCGTTCCAGATGTAGCTGTTTATTATCGAGAAACGGTTAGATGGAGAACACAGCCTGAGAGAGAGGGAGAGAGAGGAGAATTGGGCTTACTTGTATTCGAAATCCCCGATAGAAAATACCTTGAGAGCATCTGCCTCCGAGACACATGCGCCGGTAGCATTACAAGGAAGAGTGTGGCCATTACACGTACGCGACGTGAAGGTGTCAAAGAAGTGATCATCTGAAAAAAAAAAAGATCCAGGGGTCGATATTAGTTAGTCGAGACTACATTGACCCGACGATGAAAATTATTTCCACTGACACCAGGACGCCCAATCCGCCCGTCCTGCTGTGCCAAGTGTCGCGTCCAATCTTGCTTTGAGGTCAGCGTTGGCTTGTAAGTGGTCTGTCCACGCCGGAACGGATTGATAGGCATTTCTGACGTCGTTCGCGTGAGGACAAGGATAGTTTGGTGGTACCGAATCGATCTATGTATCCCATTTCACCTCATCAGCTCATGTCGGTTGTAGAAGTAAGATGGTAGGATTTACAGGAGACGGTTGGGTGGTCACGGGGAACGTCTTGGATGCAAAGGATTTGTCGAACCCTGTGAGGATCCCGCTTGCGACTTGCATGGTGCGCGGCTCGACAGAGGTACGTATGAAAATGTCTTTCTCGTTGACGGATTTGAGGAAGCCTAGTTTCTTTGAGTAGACTGCCCAATAATCCTATAAACACATCTTTAGTATGTGGATATAATACGTATTGTTTGAATGTCCTACAAACCTGACCGTGCTTGACAGCATCGTCAAGCCCACCGCGGGTAAGCTGTCCCTCGTCGCACGTTCCGTTCCACACATTGACAAGGAACGGATGCCAGTCGGGTGTTTCTGTCTTGTGGAAGACTTGAGCGCCCTCCGGACCGCCAAAGCTGAATTGCTCAAAGTTGGAGCAGTCCCATGGGGTGTTCAGCGGGTTTTCTTGGGGGTAGAGGTTGTCTGGGGTTCTCTAACCATTTCCAACAGTTGTAATACAAGTTCATGAATACGAGATAATCAAGAGGTGATAAAGCTACTGACGAACCTTGTGGTGTCGTATCACCGTGTTCACGTACACAAGTCTTGCGCCCTTGGCAGACGGCAACGTGTAATGCGCTGGCACGACATGGGGAGCGTTACAGTAATTGTACGTGTTCCATGGAAGAGAAGGGGGCGTCGTGGAACCGTTGTACACGCCGCTGGTCGACGCGAGGCCTGGGGACGAGTCCGATGCCGCGCCAAGTTGGGCGGCAGCAGTAGTTGAAGCTGCAACCACCGCTGCCGCCGAGAACAACGACGACCACAACCTGCTGCTCATCTCTACGATCAACGGTGGGAGGACTGGTGGAAGCGCACCAGGCGCGATAAAGTCCATGAATATATATACGTGTCGTCTTTGACCAACGAACGTGCCTTCGTTGCTGGTTTTTCGAAACTTTCTCTTCGCTAACCGCGGTGTTATTGATTATCAGCAACTCATGACCGCTGTCCACGCGTAGGGGGCATCCCGCTAATATGAAATCCCTGCGAGATACCATCCTCATAAGGCAGCTGTAGACGAACAAGAGCGCTGGAATATGCCAACCTTGAGCTACAGACACATCTCAAGGTGGAACCCCAGGAAGATAACTTCACAGCAAAAGCTTAAGAAATGCTGAGTTCAAGGCCCGAGGAGGAAATTATGGACACATTCAACTATAAAAAAATGGTGTAAAACTCAACGTCACTGCGCACAGTCTTAGTAAATGAGAAGCATCTGACAAAGAAGTGGTTCATTTGAACACACAGGGGTATGACAGCCTTCTCGACTACGCGTTTTCTTGGAGTAATTAGAGTCATGGAGGCAATTCTGCAACGTTGATCAAGGTCTTGTGGAAAATAACTCTATGACCAAGGATGACGAATGGCTGGTTCCGGCAATATATCATTGAGATGCAAACAAACCCATGTTTTGTGCGAAAGGATGGAGATGTAGGCGTATTCTAGGAAGTCTGGGAGATCTATTACGTCGTGCGCGATAATTAACTCCGCAGCTATAAACGGATGCGCAACTAGGGTGCTATTATGAGCTAGGGTATTTCCATTACTAATGGCACTGAACTGACGTACCTGCGCCCAACACCTGAGTACTCTCTACTTCAGCTGCGCGAACAGTTTTGGTGCAACACAGTTCTATGAAGAGGGTGTAAATGCGCCGAGTTTGAAAGGGAAAACGTGGAGTCAACTCACGTCAACGCAGTGCATCATGCTAAGTAGAAGAAAAACGTGTTCAGTTCTATGAAAGGGAAGGGCAGGACAAGAATTACTTACTGGTCTATGTGACACATGTCACACGATATATGAGCAATATTAGTGGCAGTAACGACTTATGGAGCAAAACACGTACAGCTGCAGCAATAGAAGACACCGTAAGTTCATAGAGAACGCCAATGACGGGATAAAACACGTACAATTCCTCAACACAGTCCTCTCCGTGGAATCCTTCACCCGCGCTGACCTTCTCCTGGCAATGAGCAAAGTGCTTAGTAGCAGCAGCGCATGCAGCAGATTCCTTGCACTGTTCCTGAAGTTCGGGCATGGTCTGTACAGCTTGGTTAACCAACTTGACACTGTCTTCATTCTACACTGTTAACGCACATCCTCGGGCTCCTCTTCCTCCTCTTCCTCCTGCTCAGCCTCCTGGGCCTCGGGCTTCTCCTCCTCCTTGTCTTCAGGAGCGTCGGCGTATACCGTTGGGATGAACGAGGAGAAGAATGACGAGAGAGACATTGTTTGAGAGTCGAAGGTATGCGTTCAACGTAGAGAGTAATGAGCGGAACTCGCCGGCTTCAAAGTGTTACATGTCACAAAGTCACAAGCATGTCACAGTTGAATATGTCATGGTAATGCTATTTCTAAATCTGGAATTTACTGAACTTGACCTCCCGCCAATATATATGAGGTCCGTAGTTTGTCAAGCATCCTGTTCCCTGCGACTGCGTATTTTCGGTGCTGTGAGAGTGCGTAAATTGGTGCGTGTGCTCGCTGTATGCGACAAACGACGAGCTGACTGCATGATTATTTTCGACATCAGGGTCTTTGGAAGTCGAACTTCTCAACGGAGACGGGTACAAGGCATCTCTGCAGAAGCGTGATGAAGCTTACGACGCAATACAGTCTTAAAAACTAATCAGCCAAAGTCGAAAACATAATACTTACAAGCGCTGTTACCTCCTCGTATTATCAGAATAAGTATTCTCTTCAAAGACCACGAGACGCGGGCATAAACCCGGCTTGCTCGGTTTACTTATAGACCCATATCACAAGAAATAGCCGCAAAGCTAAAATGCTCGGTCATCGTCTTCCCTTCTGTCTTTCTGTCCTTCTTCTCACCCCGAACTCGAACACCGCTGGCAATTGACCATGGCTAACTTTCCTCCTCGTCCATATTTTGCACCTCCAGATCATCTCACAATCCCTCAGCTCGTATTCGACTACGAGCATCCTACGCGTCCGGCCCGACCAGCAGGTGTACCGTGTTTAATAGACGATGAGACGGGTAGAAGCGTTAATTTGGAAGAGGTACGTCGTTTTCTCTGAATATGGGTCTGTGGGAGCGAAGCTGATGAGAACGGGAGGGTAGCTGCGCGCGAGGACAAACGGATTCGCTGCGTGGTTGCAGAATGTGTACAAACTAGGTGCGTCGCTTTGCTTCGACTATTCTTCGTCGAGATATTCACCACGGATGGTTGATAGGAGTGGATGATGTAGGTAAGACAATAACGCTTTCTGAAATATGAACTAAGTAATATGAACTCGTCTATAGTGGCTCTCTCCAGTCCCAATCATGTCGGTCAGTAAACCCCAAGTTGGTATTCCCTCAACCTCTGACTGAGCTCCTCCTAAAGATTATGGCCCAGTGTGTTGGGGCGTTCACGAAACAGGTGGCATCGTAGCGTACGTCGCATTCTACGCCGCTATCTCACTTCAAGTTACTTGTCAGCTGAATCCACCCCAGCGCCATGAGCCCATCATTGACTCCCAACGAAATAGGTACGGTCCCTATCTCCTTCTTGGCGCCATACTCAAATGCTAACAACTGTTGCAGAACATCAATTTCGAATAGCAAATCCCAAGTTAATCATAGCGCACCCTTTGACAATCAAGAACATACAAGCTGCGCTATCACATCTCCCATCCATTACGGCAGATATAATCGTCATTGGTGTATCTCACGCTGAAGCCGGTTTGCGCACTCTTGATCAAGTCCTAGACGAGGCGTCACGCCAGAACTTAGTGGTTCGGCGATTCAGGCTTTCTGCGGGTGCGAGTAGGAGTAAGATGGCATTCCTGTGTTTTTCGTCAGGGACGACAGGTAAACCAAAGGTGCGTGATCCATTACTGTAACTCAGATTGGCACAGTATGCATGCTGAATGTCGTGGGATTCTAAAGGCTGTCGCTCTGTCGCATTATAATATTGTCGTGGCCGTTGTGCAGCTCGCTACAGCACAGGGAGTTAATGATCATCGACTTAGTCGTGATCAAGCTCGGTTCCGTGTAGGAGATGTCTCAACAGGAGGTGTGTACTGTTTTGTATATTGTATCAAGACAGGTTTGTTGGCTGACGTCGAGCCCACTAGTCCTCCCTTTCTTCCGTGAGTGAAAATACTCTTGATTAGTTGACTCCAGACGACTTACCGAATTTCGTGACCAGATATCTATGGTCTCGCAGTCAATGTATGCGTTACTACTGTTTCGATTCCAATTCTTCTACTAACGCTTCTGTTCCAGTTGCATTTCAACTTATATAGTGGAGTGAGTTTCCAGTTCATCATGTATGCACTGCGTGGAATGTCAGTTAACACGGATGCTCCTTAGTTGACAACTGTGGTAACCGCCGTGTTCAACTTTGAGAAGATGCTATCCAATATTGTGCGATACAAGATCAGTACGCTCCTGTAAGTTGCCTTGTGCAGCAATGATCAATCTTCAGCTACAAGCATTGACATATCCTGCTCCATCTAGTATCGTTCCGCCACAGGCGACATTATTGGTCAAGGTACGCGCTGGCAGTCCATTCCATATGCAGACCTGATCACATACCTTACTCATAGCATCCAGCCGTAAAATCATACGACCTATCCCACATCCATTGCCTAGCTCTCGCAGCAGCTGCACTATCTCCAGAAGTCTCGACCGAGATCCTAAAAAAATGGCCACATATACATCTCGGACAAGGATACGGTAAGCTAGGTTATACTTTATTCTTACCCTTCGGTGTGCTCACCTACAAAACCAGGGCTAACAGAAACCACAGGCGGAGTTACCATGGTACGTACATTTCCCGCCTCACGTTTAGGTTCCGCGTCACCACAAACACTCACTCACTCACTCACACCACCCCATCTCACTCTAGTGGCCTGTCCAACCAAAATGCGGCAGATTCGGCACAGCCGGGGCCATCCTCCCCGCCGGTGAAGTCAAAGTCGTGAAACTGGACGGGACGGAGGCGGACTTGAAGAAGGGAGAGACTGGGGAGCTGTTAGTCAGAGGACCGTATGTGGCGTTGGGGTATTATAAGGATGCAGAAGCGTAAGTGGATTTTTGTGCTCTATGGACCTTTTGTGATGAGTTGGCTCATTGCTTGGGCGTTTGGGTACTGGTAGGACGGAGAAGACGTTTTTGCCGGGGTAAGAAGAATTGTTAAATTTCTGAATATACGTGTTCGCTCATTATGTTGTTGACTTTAGTGGCTGGCTCGCTTCAGGAGACGAAGTCACGTTGACAGAAGACGGTCTTCTCGTCATCGTCGACAGAATCAAAGTGGGTCCCAGACATCCGTCGTTTCATTATTCTACGCACCTGAACGTTTTCGGTATAGGAAATCATCAAAGTAAAGGGATTCCAAGTATCTCCAAATGAGTTGGAGGGCCACCTCCTTAGTCATCCTGATATCGCCGATACAGGAGTGGTCGGTGTGCAAGATGATTATGCAGGAGAACTCCCCGTGGCGTTTGTCGTGTTGAAAGAGGGTGCGAAACAGCGAACAAAGGGGAACGTGCTGGCTGAGGAGGAGTTGAAGATGGAGGTAATGAAGGTAAGAGGGCATACATTAACTTTTCCCGGGACGTTGGCTGATATTTGAGTGCATTGCAGCACGTATCCGATGCGAAGTCGAAGTATAAGTGGTTGAAGGAAGTCTTCATCATCCCTGCTATTCCAAGGAACCCTAGTGGCAAGATTTTAAGGCGTGTTCTTCGTGACGATCTCAAAGCTGGTCGTTACACGATAACCAAGGCACGACTATGATCTCGAAGCATATCGGATCACGGGCGGTCCATGGGACGCCAAAGGAGTTTCGGCAAACTGGATTGATCCCACATGTACATAGACGTTCTCAATTGAGGATGCTCTTTCACGACTGGAGTATACTGTACACGTATATCAATGGACATACTTATTTTCACTTGTTACCGATCCTCCGACCCAGTCGCTAGACTCAGAATGACGACACTCCCACGACTGTCTCCAAGCGCTATCAACCCTCTCGCCTCATCATAATCCATCGACGTCCAATCAACGCTCACATCGTCAATCGTCCACAACGTCCGTACATTTTCGTCGATGCCTTCGTTGCAACTTTTGAGTCGACCGGGGAACACAGCTGTGACGAGTGACTCTTTTTTCGGGATCTTGGATCCGCTGAGGGGGTTGTGTCCGGTTCCTTGAGCGTCAGAAGAATGGACGTCGAAGGCTGTCAAGTCCGAGTTTCGAGCGGGGCGTGGTTGGATCCATAGAGCGGTGCCGTTTTGGCCTAGGAAGATGTCTTTGCAACGAAGATGACCACGGGCAGAAGGGAAGGAGGCGTGGTGGAGAGGAGGGAATATGTATGGTAATGGCGGCGTACTCTCTGTGTTGTCCTCATCGGTGTCTTCGACGGGTTGTGGTGTTTGGCGTAGATGGTATAGGTCGACTGTGTGCCGAGAAAAAGCCCAGGGGTCGTCGCTCTCCGCACGAAGGACGATAGACAAGTCTTGAAGATCTCCCTGTCTGCTGTTCAGTGAAGGACAGCCTTGAGACACTGCGACACCATCGATCCAGCCAAAACTGTGACGAGCAACTGGATGATGTGGCGCTTTTATTGTGTGAGGAGGAAGTAGTGCAGGCATAGCGAAAGCTTCAAACGAACGAGCACGCATGACCAATACGCAACGTGGAGAGAAAACCACTTGTAGACATCTGTTGTGCTAGACAGATGTTAGCAATAACTTCCAGAGATATCATGAGATTTGTTTACCTGAAAGTTGTACTCTGATGGTTCGTCTGAGCCCCAGAGCATCGCCATATCTCCAGTCCGCCAGTTGATGATGTGCACCTCGTAAGTTTCATCGGCTATGGCCAATAAATCACCACAAAGGTTCATCACCTTGAATGAGCTGTTGATAGTTGCCAAGCACTCCAATCGTCGGCTGGATTCGGGCGTAGAAGGTTTCATGCGTAGAATATCGATCCTGCATTCGCTATAGTCACAAGTTGACTCGTCAGCAATATCGTCGCGAGACTTACGTATCGAACTTACTTTGAAAACACTGTTGAGACTGCTAGTATAGCTTCACTATGGGGATCCGAATTTACTATGATTCCAGTGAAGATAGCACCCTTAGGAGACCAATCTGCTACTTTTCGATGAGGTCCTATCCGGGACAATCCTGTGTCCCAGCATGTGATTCGAAACCAGATGCCTCTAGAGACAGTGACCAACCAGTCGGGGTTCGCTGGCACAAAATGAATATCGGAAACGGGTATTCCGTGACTTGCAGAGAATTCCAAGGCTTGTAGGGGTATTGAGGAAAAATTCAACCAGAAGTTTCCTATTGCGGAGGCACGACGAGTTAAGTGCTCTAGCTCGGCGGATGGGAGTGTGTCGATGTTTAGGTCAGGGAACGGAATTCCTCGTCCAACTATGTGTATCATGTATGCGCGTTTCCATACAATGTGAAGCTTCGATATTGCCATAAGTCGTCGGGAGGTCTACGAACGATGCAATTAATGGCGACTCGGAGGTAGCTGAAGAAATACTCACTTGCCTCAAGTGAAGCATGTCTACAATAGATAGGAATCCGTATAGGTAAATAAGGACATCATCGTGAAGCTCTTGAAGGGATGATATCGCCATAGTGCACCGCAACGACACTAGTAGGGTAAGTACACTACTAGGTCAAAGTTATCACCTCGTGAGTATTAGCCTTTAGAGACGAAATCTCGCTAGTTAATTTACCGGTATTAGCTATTATGGACCTTGAGACGAGAGTATACGCATCGTTTGAATGTCGAAGGGTAAAGCTGGTAAAGAGTAGAGCTGCGACTGTAGGTAGAAAGCGCTTAACGTATCTCGAATCCGCGACCGGATCAATATCGGCCCGTATTACTGGCCAAACTGACAAATCTGGTAATTCCCGGTTTTCAACTTCGCCGTCATCAAGTTGCCAATGCCGCCCTACTACAGTGCCGAATGCATAAACTCGACCCCCCTCGGGAGCGCTCTAAACCTCGACTTTTGGCCTGATCCTTTGAGTTTTAGAAGGAAAGTGGGCAATCTGAGCGTAATTCTGCAATTTCGGGTTTTTGGGCGTCTATTCTCAATTTCGAGATCGCCTTTTCACACAGCGCTTAAAAATTATTGGTTGTTTCTTCTTTTCAAGTCATTGATGGTGAGTGCTAGGGTGAATATGTGACCTCCGAATTCATCAGTGGCAAAGGAATATTTTACATGAATAAAGAATATATTGTGGCGCTTACATAATAATATTATTATTAAACGCCCATTAAACTCGTGGGAACTACTCGGCAATACCCGAATTCTCAATTTCGACCTACTCAAATTTTCAAACAACGTTTGGGGGTAAAGTAATGAGATAGTTATGTACCTATACACTTGTTCTATACGTTCCACATGTTTTCTAGACAATCCTAAACGTTGCGGATTTTGAGATAGCAAAATCAGAATCAGGGCGCCAAGAGGTCGGTTTTGACCATTCCGCACTGTAGGCTTTATCCAACAACCATGAGCAACTATTCTTGATCTACAAATTTGAAGACAAGATTTTGTAGCAACATGGAAGGGATCGCTGATGCTCAACCAATCTGGCAAGCTCCAGTGTACGATGTCAGTCGCAAACCGGCCTTGAAGTATACCATTCCGTCCCTAGTGGAAGCTGAAAGCAGTGGTAACTTTGTTCGTTGTGCGAAGTGGTACTAAATTGTGCAATTTACAACTAGTGCCTAGTACTGATACTGTGATAGGTGCCCCGACGGATCAGTTGCTCTAGCACAGTGCGAAAACGCAACTCTGCAATATCTTGACATGTCAGTTCGCCGCTCCCAGCATTACTATTCGCTGACCTCTGAATCCCTACCAGCCCTTCTTCCTTACTCTTTGATACTGCACCAAATTCTCCCAAGACGCCTCCACCTTTTGCACAGCCTAGTCCTATACTAGACTTTGCTTGGTATCCATTCGCAAGCTCGGCGAACCCGGCATCCTTTTGTTTCTTAACATCGGTTCGCGAATGTCCTGTAAAACTGTTAGATGCTTTAGATGGCCGCGTAAGCCTATATCCTTTATTTCTCGTTCCGATTTAATGATTGTTCTGCCAGCTTCGCGCCTCTTATTCAATCGTCGACCACCGGGAGAGACAAGTCGCTCCTCACAGCTTAGCCTTCAACGGTACCGCGACCAAGTAAGCAACACTCCTTAATGGAACTTTTGTGACTCAAATTGACATTGTCAGAATTTACTGCGGGTTCGAAGATGCTATCGAGGTATTCGACACTCAACATCCTGGAGATGGAACACGTTGGCGGACGACGCCTTCCAAGAAGAGTCGAGATGGCCTCAAAGGTAGAATATAATAATCTTCTATAGGGCAGCTATCTCATTCGAGTTACTTTAGGCATCATCTCTGCGCTAGCATTCTCTTCAGACACCTCGTCCGGAGTCTTCGCTGCAGGCTCTCTCAACCCTTCCTCTCCCTCATCTTCCAACCTTGCAATATTTACCGAAGCTACGGGCCAGGTTCCCGTCATGTTCGTTGGGAATGACTCAGCTGGAAGCGGGTTTGGAATACGGTCCAGCATCAGCCAGGTGATGTCTACGGAGTCTAATAAAACGTACACCCATCTTACGAAGCTCTAGATCATGTTTAATCCTGCCCGTCCTTACCTCCTGTATGCATCGTTCAGGAGGCATGATTACATCTACACTTGGGATCTCCGCGGAGACGTATCAAGGCCGACGCAACGTTTCCATCGCAATTCTCAGGATGACCCAGTTAAACGAGCAGGAGCAGTGGAAACAAACCAGCGGCTTCGGTTCGACGTTGATATTGGTGGAAATTGGCTCAGTGTCGGCAACAAGGTGGGGATATATGCAACGACAAGTGTATTCTAAAGCTCAGGAATTGTTTACAGCACGGAGAGATATCTTTCTTCGACCTCAACACTGTCCAGGACGTAGTGCAGACTTCCGAGGGTGGGTCGGAGATTCCTACTAACAAAGCCTCGCCCATATACGACGCACATAATGGTACGTACTACTGTTTCATCCTCGAACATAATTCTGACACACCACTTTAAAACCTTGCAGACGCGATCGGATCCGTAGTATTTCATCCGTTCAAACCACTCCTATTATCCACGTCTGGATCGAGACATTTTGACGAAGCACCGTGTCGAGATCGGATCAACACTGACACTGACTCAG